>VZTD01000986.1:2677438-2825563 GCA_013397725.1 Rhagologus leucostigma | reverse complement strand
GCACTCGCCTCCCCACGCCGCGGAGCCCCGGGGGCGGCACTCACCGCTCGGGCCGCGCCGCGCGCCAACCGACGGCCGATTCAAACCCCAACATCCGCCCCCTGCCGGAAGCGCGGCCCGCCCCGCCCAGCGGCCCCGGAACACCGGGCAGCGGCCCCGCAAGCCCTTTTGGGAGGATTTATCTAAGGGAGCAAAAAGTTGAGGTTTTTGTAAGAAAACCACTTTATTTATTTTTTTTTTTTTTACTTTCTGTCTTCTGCAGTTGTTCTCAAGGGGCCTAAGCTGCCACAGTGTAAGGCAGCAGTGCTGACCCTTTTCCCCCCATAGCTGCAATAAAATGGAGTTTCTCAATAAATCTCTGTATTTGATGTTTGTACTGATGTTTTTCCATTGGAATGCCACTGGTGGTGCACTGCATCACAAGGAAGCTCATTCCAGCGGCTTTGAGATGCAGGCGAGTGCCCCTTCCCTGTCCACTAGAGCTGGAATGCTGCAGTCCCGAGGTCCTTTCGGTGGGAATTCCGAGCGGGTGTCGGCTCAACACCCACCCACTCTACAGTGTCGGGAGCCGCTCTCTCCGCTTATCCCCAGGCTGGTCTTTCCAATCCCTGGTCCAGACCTTTTTTCCCCCTGGTAACTTGGCTGTTGAGCCCGGAGTCTCTGCAGAACCCCCAGAGCCAAACTACATCCCCGATCACTTGCCATGGCTGGAAGTTCTCTAGCGGCACACAGAGACAGAACAGAGAGCTTATCTGGCATCTGGAGTTGGTTAGGCACGTGTGCTGACCGGCAGCTTGTTTCCACACATCTGGCCCCATTGTCCCACTGCCTCTCTATTTTCCTGTGCTTTTTCACCTATAGTGCACCTTCATCACACCCGTTCCCCTAAACGCATTTTGCACAACCATATAAATAACCTAAAATACCCCATAATGAGTTTGTTCTTTCCTGACAAATTTGTGATCATCTTTGCCTCTCATCAGTTAGAATCCAGTTTAATCTCCAGAGGATGGAATGGTTCCTTCAAGGGCCTCTCAGAGGCCTGGTCTTTGTCATACTCTCTGTTATCTCCCGAGTTTGTGTATCTGGGGCTTACCTACTTCTCCCATGTGTTGCCCAAGTCTTGCATGTTAAATTACTTTTAACAAATTATGTTGATTTTCCTAAATGTGCCTCAGTATGGTGGGTGTCCCATTTTATCCAATAACTGATGACCTACCTGCTATCCAGAAGAGCTTCCATTCTTCTACATGGATTCAAATGCACATTTTCAAGAAGTGTAGAGTACCCTGTCTGGCTTGCTGACTATTCTAATATTTAAAAGGAATTGTCACACTGCCTATGGAAATGATAAGCCTTAATGTTGTCTTTTGAGAGTCTGATCCCAGTCTGCCACATTCTGGATGTATCTGTCTCATGTAATGGTCTACTGAATAAAGGATTATTATTATACTACCTCCTTTTTTTGTAATAGATAGCACTATTTCTGGTATATCTTACAGGATATATATGCTGTTTACAGTTATGTATGCTGTATGATTCCAAATACAGAATATTTAATTTTGGTTCAGCTGTTAAGTTCTGTTAGAGTTATGAAAATTGTTATTATTATAATTGTTATTATTCTCAGTCAGAAAAAACCTGAACATTTTTGGTTTTGTTCAGTCTTTATCAGTCATTCAGGTAGTCCTACCTATAAGGGAGAAAGAGCTCTAAAGGAAGAATTAACTTTTGAATATACCTGTGTGTTCTCCTGGGTTTTATGAATTTTTTTTTATTTAATGAGACAGCCTCAAACATATTTCTATGTTTATGTAAAACTCCTACAAGCCGTACATACTCTAAATATCTGAAGTATGGTGAGCTGTCTAAAACTCCAAATCACATATGGAGATGCTCAGTAGTCATGTCATAGCTTAAAAAGTTTTTAGGACCTAACCATGATGGCAGCATGTTATAGTCAATTTACATGGTTATATAATAATAAAATTAACATAATAACTAATACAGTCCTTATTCTTTAATTGTTTTTAAAAGAAAGGTGGCCAGGTTACCTTAAAAAATATATATATATGTATTTTTTAATCATGGACTGTCTTATTCTTTTGTTCTCACATAACCCTTTAAAAAGTACTAGCTTACTATTTACCACAAAACACAAGTGTTTCGTTTTCCTAGTTCTCCTCTACTATATTTTTTGGTTCTTGTTTGAATGTTTGATCCGAAATCACTTCTGACTGTTCTTGGTCTTTTAAACTCAAACATACAACCTCTTGGCAGCAGCAATTTCCTCACAAAACAGCAGTTTCAGGTCTCCTGGTCCCAGGTTGCTCTGATGACAGGCAGGTGTGTGAACAGCAGTGGTTGGGGTGATATTTCTCCTGCTGTGAGACAGTGGGGCTTCACCCCGCAGCGATCATCTGCTGCCTGCATTGCTGTGTTCATTCCGGGTCAGGAGCCTGATGGGCCTGTATAAATGCAACAGCACTGTTCCACTCCGCAGCTTTTCAGATGGGACATAAGCAAAATTGCTTACAATTTTTCCTCCCCAAGCTAAAAGTATAAATAGCTCTTCTCTTTTGTGTGTCTGGACACTTGTGAGAGCCGGGGTAGAGGAAAACAACTGCATTTATTGAGTGAAAGTGATTGCATACACCATATCAGTTAGCCTTCCTGAGGCTGACAAAGCACTTTAAAATTATCTTTCTACATGTGATGACCAGCTATAGTTTATATATATATCTGGTTTTTTGCTTGATAGTTTGTGGATATTTTTAGGTTCAGTAAAAAAACTTTAAAAGTTCTTCCTTTTTCATCCTATAAGTAAGAGTCAGAAAAACTTCCACTTCTCCCAATCCAAATGAACAAACTCTAGTTTGTAGATGCAAATGTGCTGTTTTACTTCAATAGTTCATGTTTTGTTTTATGTTTGAAAGTTATATTTAAGTATCAGCTAATACTTGCCTTGCAGAAAGCATTTTGTAGAGTAGACTGTGGGTGATTCAGAGACTTATAAAATATTCCAAGAGAAAATATCTGTTTTTGCACAGTAAGGAGCTTTAGGGAAAATAGTTGGGAAAATGTTTTGATATTCTTCTGCCACTTAGTTCTCTGAATGTTGAAGCCTTCCAGTATTTCTTAAACCTTTAAAATAGGTTAATGTTTCTTGAGATGTTTGTTTGAGCATACAAATATTTAACATAATTTGGGAGATAAGTAGGCTTGCTTATGAAATTCCTAATCCACCTCAGGCAAGAATCTTACTGATAAAGGTAAAGTAGAATATAAAACATTTTCTTCGAAAATTTAAATAAATATTTATTTTAAAGGTAGACAGAGGTTGTTCCTTTAAGGGCTGGTATTTACTGTTTAATTTATTTTGGAAATCTTACAGGTTTTATAAATAAGTAGAAGTGAGCAAACTTAGCTGAAATCTGCTGAACCAAAGTTTTTCAGTTGGATAGACTGTAGCCAGCTTATTCATCCAGTAATAACTAAACAAGAGCAGAGCGAAACGGTTTAACTTAAGCAATCCAAGAAGACTCAGATGAGGGAGCAGTCAGTGGACACAGAAATCAGTCAAAATTCAAACCTTGAAATCAATCAAAAGTGCATGTTAGATGATTTTTTTTTTTTTTAAATGTGAAGGTATCTGTCTGTTCTCCTCTTAGCATGTTACTTCTGCCAAAATCTTATGGAGAGCCCTGCTGGAGAGGTGATTAGTACTAGTTTTTCTTTCTTAATAATCTAGGACTTATGCTGTTCTTCAGTGAAAATGTCAGAAAGAGATCCAGATTTTGGAAAGCATGGAAGCATTTGGAAACATACCCCTGAATTGTCATTGAGGGCTGACTATCATTCAGAGTTGACTTTAAATTCTTTTTACCTAATATCCAGTCAATCATATTTTCTTTTCCTTTCATAATGATGCCCTGAATATCATTCACAGATTTTTATGGATACAAGGACAAATCTGAAAAGGAATCTGCCCTTACAAAAATGAGTTGTTGGGTTTTTAAAAATACGTTTTTTAAAGACCTTTGTGTATAACTGTGACAATCAAGATGCTAATTTTGCCTTCTTAGGAAATGGTGAATCGTACTTCAGTGCACCCTGCAAACATTTTGTTTTCAACAGACCCAGACAAGACAGAAATACAGATCCACTCCCACATGAAACCACTGGTGTACCCTGAGGGTGTAACTGTTCTGTGCAGCACAAATACCTTTGAATTACATATGAATGAAGATGCCAGCTCCAAGATCCAGAATGTCTGTTGGCAACTTTGTTGATTTGTAACAATTAATCTCTTTTAAAAAGATTTAGATGCTAATATAGGAATTTTACCACAAAAGCTTAGTTCTGGAGTCTGACAAAAGCAGAAGAAAAATGGTGACAGCCTCAGTGATTGCTCTGCTGATGTATTTTACTTAAGTGTGTATGGGGTTTTTGTGGCCAGGTTTTGGGGGCTGGGGGTGGCTACAGGGGTGGCTTCTGTGACAACTGACAGAAATTTCCCCATATCTGGCAGAGCCAGTGCCAGCCGGCTCTGGGACAGACCTGCTGCTGGCCAAGGCAAAGTCCATCAGCGGTGGCAGTAATGCCTCTGTGATAATACATTTAAGAAGAAAATGTTATTGTGCAGATGTAATACATCTCTGCGGCCAGAGAAGAGCAGAGTGAAAATATGTGAAAGGAACAACTCTGTAGACACCGAGGTCAATGGAGAAGGTGGGACAGGAGGTGGTCCAGCTGCCAGAGCTGAGATTCCCTGTAGCCCATGGTGAAGACTGGTGAGTCAGGCTGTGCTCCTGCCGTCCATGGAGGACCACAGGAATGCAGAGATCCACCTGCAGCCCATGGAGGAGACCCACACTGGAGCAGGTAGATGCCCAAGAGAGGACTGTGAATCCTTGGGAAGCCCACACTTCAGCAGGTCCTGCAGGGACCTGCAGACCTGTGGATGGAGTGTTGCCAATTTTAGGAGCTCTCCAAACACAGACACAGAGTCTAGTTTAGAAAGGAGACATTGTTTATTCTGTGCAGGATGCAAGGTTTCCGCAAATCAAGCACACCAACTATCAAAACTTTTTACTATTTATGTATTTTACCAAACAAAGGCATTAATATTTATTGCCTATTAATTACACAGTTCTCTTATTAATTAATATTCTATCTTCTATTGGTTAATGATTCTTCTGCTTCTCATGCTAATTAGTCCGCATGCTCAGTCTTTCTCTTCTCTTGAGTCAGTGGGTTTCCTGGGTTGGTGGTCTGTGAGGCAGTGGGTGCAGATTTCCCCCTGCCGGAATTACCTTTTACCCAGTTGGAGCTGATTCAGCACAGTTGCTGAGCTGGTTTTATTAGTTTCTTCCCTATACTGGATGTTCTGCCAAATGTCCTTGTGGCCCATAAGTTATGCATTCTTTGTGGTTAACCCTTCTTCCCAAGTTTTGTTTAACCTCCCTTTAGGTGTGAGATCATTAGAGCACGTCAAGCCCTAAACCTTAACAAGGCAAACAAGTAATTTGCCTTTCTAATACCTGGACATCACTTAGAGCTTGCCTGTTGGCTGCTATCTGTTTCACAGATTAAATCTTGTTGATTAGGCTTGAAAGTATATGAAGATCAAACATCAAAAACATCCTTTCTTAAGAAAATTTTTACATATTCCACATTTTGCAAGGATAAGGCAGGACTCTCTTTCATAACCCCTTCTTATTCCCTGTAACTCTCTGGGCAAATTGTTAACCTCTTTGGTGACTTTTGAAGAAGTCAGCATCAAGAGGAGCACATGCTGGAGCAGGTCTCCTGTTAGGACTTGTGACCCTGTGGGGGATCCACACTGGATCAGGCTGTTCTTGAAGGACTGCACCTCGTGGGAAAGTACTCACATTGGAGCAGTTCATGAAGAACTGTAGCCTTTGGGAAGGACTCACACTGGAGAAGTTTGTGGAGAACTGTTTCCTGTGGGAGGAACCCCACGCTGGAGCAGGAGAAGGACTCCTCTCCTTGAGCAGTGGCAGGAAATGATGGTAACCTGAATTTCCTGTCTCCCTGGGCCATGGCAGGGAGTATAAGGGGGGAAGGAGATAGAACCCTGAGGAAGGAGGGAGGGGGGTGGGAAGGTGTTTTAAAGATTTGTTTTATTCTCATTATCCTTCTCTGCTTTTGATTGGTAATAGATTCAATTAATATCCCCAAGTCGAGTCTGTTTTGCCTGTGACAGTGTTTGGTGAGTGACCTTTCCCTATCCTTATCTTAACTCATGAACCTTTTATTATACTTTTTTTCCCTCCCCTGTCCTGTTGAAAAGGGGACTAGAGTGATAGAGCAGCTTTGGTGAGTACCTGGCGTGCAGCAGGGCTGACCCACAACAAGTAAAAAGCAGGAAGGTATCAGAGAGGTCACAATACCTACATTTTGTTGGCCTCAGTTAAGAGTCTGGGTGGGGAAAGACCTATGCACTGCTCTTACAAAGTTAGCGGATAGATGTAAGGGAAATACCAGATGAGCTAAAAACAGCAAAGGAAGCATCATTTGCTGGTGACAAATGAGTCTGAGTCCTGATTTTTGTATTTGTTACCAGTGATTTCTTTTATATTTACAGAGAAATGAAATTTGATCATAAACCTCTCTATTATTTCTTCTCAAGTGCTGAGATGAGGTTAAATTCTCAGCTCTGAAATGGCTAGACAACCTGAAATCTTGACTGTTTTAATGATTATGATATATTCTGCACCTGACTTTAGCTGGGGGCACACTTACATAGGCATTCTGTGTTTATTTTACTACCCTCTACAAATTCTTCTTCTTGAGGAAGACCTGCTTTGGAGAACAGAAATAATTTAGATTGAGGTGTTGTCTCGTAAGTGTTATCTCATTGCAGAAATTTAGAGCTGAAATTCACTACCACAATCCATGATTATCCAGACTTCTCACATTTTGCAAATTGCCCAGGATCTGAAAATTGGCTAGACAAAAGATTAAAAATAGCAGGTGATTACTTAATTCCTGGAATACATTCTTTTACTGAATGACTATCAAGGGAAAACAGCCTTTATTCTTTTTAAAAGTACAAACAGTTACAAATAAAGAATTTTATTGTAAAATTGATAGTTTTTAAACTACAAGCATGGAAAATTATTCCTATTAAAAAGTCTGTTCAGACATTTTTCTTTTCTCTAAGGTATGATTGTAGTAGGAGAAGAACGTTCTAATATGCTGCCATAAGACCACAGTATTCTAACTGTGCACTGGGGATCATCTCTATGGTATAATTTAAAAGGGAAATAGAAAAGTGCCAGTACCTGAGATTGGTATTTTTGATACATTAATTGTTTTACTTACAACCCTGTTTGCTGCATCACTTACAATCAAAAATACAGTTACTATATTTGTTTCAAGTACTGCACTTATTTTGTTGATCTACATCTTATTTATGAATACCAGAAGATTAATCAGATGCTGTAGAGGGTGTAATATATCCTAACTGGCAGATCTCTTACTAGGCTGCAATTAGCTCATATGAAGATCTGAAGTCACCCTCTATCTCCATTACTTGAAAATTTGAAAATAACTTTTCCTCTAATTTTTTGTTTTGGTAATCATGTCTGAGAGATAACTATTCTGTGAAATTCCAGCATTTTTAAACTGACTAGCTATGGAGTCACTCTCAATTGTCCAGGGAATTATTTAATGATGCTCTGTTCATCCATAGGTGTTGATAAGGACAGCATATGGAATACTTCTACTTTGTCCTGGACACAGTGTACTGAACACTGAACATAATGGCTTGGGAGAACAAGTGTTAGTAGCTAAGAATTTCTTCAATCCGGTGAACTTTCACTAGTACTCTTGTCAAAGAGAAGATAGGTTTGAGTGGGACAGGGTTTAGCGGTAGAAATTCTGTGTCAACTGTGATTGATTAAAACCAGTGGAGGGGAAGTAAGCTTCTTTATTGACATGTACTGTTTACACTGCTTTTAGTAGAGCACTGTGTTTGCCAAGTTTACTTCCTCAAACTAATCTTTGGATAATTTCACCAGTGAATGCTTTCAACATTCAAATTTTAGCTCTGAAAGCCCAGTTCACTATAGTGTTAATCTTTCGCTCAGCGTCATAGCTCTTTTGGCTATGCAGACTGTGGCTGACAAAGTAGTGTTAATCAGCTCAAGCTAGAGTTGAACTCCATGCATCCTGCTTATGGAATGATGTTTATTCCTATCAGTAGTTGATATCCTCATAGCTGTGGACCAGTTCAAAATTTATTGATAGTTTTCCAAATTATTGATTGGGAAGTGTTATGTGTTCGACTTTACATAGACTAGAACAGTGACATTTTTGTTGCCCTGTCATGGAAACTCTGGAGATGAATGATGTGTCTCCTTCCTGAGGTCCACTGTATTGCTTGAATTTACAAATATTGTTGTAAAAACAGGAATAAAAATTAACCTTTTTTGACATCCACATTCCCCCAAAGCCCCAAAGCTTCACAATGTTAAAATCACTTTTCTTTATAGTTCCTTTGATTATGATCACTATGGAATTAATTTTTCTTTCAATGACCCTGAATAAACATGTGGCTTTCCACACCTCAGACTTCTCCAACAGACTTACATTTTAGTAGTTACATAACCAAGATGATCCAAAATTACTTCATCTGGATTAAATGCTTTTGAAAAATTTTTGAAGAATTATAGTTTGAAAAATTAAAAAAAAAAATTACAGTTATTGCCCTGGAGACGTGACCGGTTGCAGGTTTTTTTATTTGTTTGTTTTGGGTTTTTTTTTGTGTATGGGGGGGTTCTTTTTTTTAAATTTTTAAAATAATTTTTTTTAAAATTTATTTTATGGAATAAGGTAGACCATCAGGGAGTTGCTGTGTAAATTTCTTCATGCCATTCTGCCGCTTTGATTAAATTGTACATTATGGGGGCTGAGTAAGCAGAGCATGTTCTGAGGTCTGATTCTTGATATTGTCTCAGCGGGCTGCAAATGTGGTTACTTGTCATGGCTAAGGTGCTGGCTGCAGTGATATGCCTCCCTCCTCTAAGTTATGAAAAGGAGAAATACTGTTCCATTCCATTCCTTTCCATTCTATTCTGAATACCAGCCACCAGTAGTCTACTGGTAATCTGAGGCAAAGATATCCAAGGAGAAGGATTGCCTCCCTCATCCTGGTTCCCTGGGGGACAACCTTGTGGCTGGGGAAGCTGAGGTTCTTGTCCGTATTCTGCCACTGGCCAAAATTGTCTCATTTCCCTCTGTCTCAGCTTCCTAAACTGTAGTGTATGAAAAATGATGTTGACTTTCTTTGCAGAGTATTTTGAGCACTGTTCTTGCAAGAGATGTGGGCTGATTTTCTTGATTGTTGTTATCTGTTGTTGTTTCTTGACTTGTAACAAATTAAAATGAAACTTTGGAATTGATTTCTCTATTGAAGCAGTTGCAAGTGAAAAATTACAGAAAATTACCACTAGATGGAGTCAATGATTTTCTAAATTATTCTTCATGGCTCAATATAATAGAGTTGCAAAATGATTATGATCACTGAGTTAAGTGGAATATGATAATTTAAGTAGCTCACCTGTATCCTGTTACAATTGCATTATCTGTTCTTTGAACTTTACAATTCTATGATTTTTCACTTTATCTGAAAAGATTTTTTACAATTTGGTGCTGAATAACAATATCTTAATAGAATTCTTTATCAGACTTACAACATCCTGTATCAGTGCTTACTTTCCCTATTCATGTCTCTAAGTTGTTCCTATGATTCTCTTCAATCCTGTCATTTAATAGGGTAAGTTCAATTCTAGTGGTTTCATCCTTTTATTAATTAGAAATTGATAAGTAGGGTGAATTGCCACACATAATTTTTAGTTCTTGTTTAACTAAAAGACTGTTATGCATTGTTCTGAAAAGCAGCTTGGATGTCATCAACAACCATGAGATGCCAGTTGTTAAGAGTAAGCTGTGCTAAATTTACAAGGACAAATATTATTCTGTTAGGACCTGCAAACTTCACCTTAGACCAGTATAACTGTAATATTTTTTTCATGTTACATTACTTAGTATAGTCTGTCTTCCTTATCTGAAGATAGCTAGCCAGTCAAAAATGTCATTAACTTTTATTCTGTAAAAAAATACTTGTTTTCACTAAAGAGTTGTCCAGATGTTCCAGCTTTCTCTCAATGGGCCATTACTAATGTGTTATCTCTTAGAAATTGTGCAGGATACACAACCATTCTCAGCTTCATTTTTGTATGGTTTTGTCTTGCAGTCAGACTCATTGCAGCTGTCTTTTGTACAAAATGAAAAAAAGGAGATAAGATTTCCCTTCAGTACTGGACTACTAGTAAAAGGCAGATTTTTAGTATTTTGTTGAAGAAACAACTTAACTTCTTGCAAAACAAATACATGACAGTACTTAAAAGGAAATCTTTCACCTTTTAGTGAATATGATCACTAGTTCAGAACTCTTACCAGCACTGAATCTTATCTGATACAGCTCTTACCTTATTTTGTTTCTTCTGAAAGTAGCAAGGAAAAAGTAATAAAAATAAAAATCTCACCTTACAGTTAATGTTTCTGTTACTAGGCAGATTAGTTAATGCCTTCAGTGTATTACTTTTACCCATCTTCCAAGAATATTCATTTATACTAATAAAGGAAATATTAATGATACCGAAAATAGAAGATAAAAATTTTGGATATGTATAATACATAGTGAAAAACTCACACAAACAAAAAGGTATGTGTTTTTTAAATACTATAGGAAAAACAATGAGAAAAGTATAATTTTGAGATCTACTGCTAGCTGTAAAAAAAAATCAAAATTGTAAGTATTTAAATAAAGCCGATAGCTTGCATCTTTTTAAAAAATTATCCTCATCATAAAGTGATATTGAAAAAAAATGAAGAGATTTATCTGAATCCCTAACTTGCTTGCTTTTCAGCATCTTGAGTTTAGTGAAAAACATAGAACTGAAGAGGAAGAAAAGAAAAACAGACTTTTTGATTCCAAACCTGTGCTTTGTTGTATTTCTAAAATCTGACACAAATAGTCATATTCAAATCTATCTATAGGTAGCTTTTTCTATTCATGTTGCTGAAAGCCATACTGAGAATTTATCTAAATTCTGCTAATTATTTTTCATAGAATCATAGAATACCCTGAGTTGGAAATAGACCTACAAGGATCATGGAGTCCAGCTCCTGGCCCTGCACAGGATAGCCCCAAGACCGTGTTCCTGAGAGCACTGTTCAAGCTCTTCTTGAACTCTTGTCAGGCTGGTGCTGTGACCACTTCCCTGGGGAGCCTGTTCCAGTGCCCAACCACTTCTCCGGGTGAAGAACCATTTTCTAATATCCAACCTAACCCTCCTCTGACACCACTTCAGGCCATTCTCTCGGGTCCTGTCACTGGTCACCACAGAGAGGAGATCAGTGCCTGCCCCTCCTCTTCCCCTCACAAGGAAGTTGTAACTGCTGTGAGGTTTCTCCTCAGTCTCCTCCTCTCCAGGCTGCGCAGTGACCTCAGCTGCTCCTCATACAACTTCACCTCCAGGCCCTTCACCATCTTTGTTTCCCTCCGCTGGACACTGTCTAACAGCTTTGCATCCTTCTTACTTCGCAGTACCCAAAACTGCCCCCAGCACTTGAGGTGAGAACGCCCCAGTACAGAGCAGAGCAGAGCAATCCGCTCCCTTGCCCAGCTGGCAATGCTGATGCCCCCAGGACATGGCTGCCCCTCCTGGCTGCCCCTCCTGGCTGCCCCTCCTGGCTGCCGGGGCGCTTCTGACTCAGATTCATTTTTGGTTAAGTATTGTTGAAAGCACAATTATTTGCAGACTAAATTAATGTTCTTTTAATCAGCTACTGCTGCAGGGCTATAGGATTAAAAATACAAAGTACAGTTACTTTCATACAATGTAGCTAAGACTTTAATGGTTTGTGGTATCTTTTCACATCTAAACAAGTAAATGAGTTTACAAAACTGTGTTGAATAAAGGTCACACACTAACAAATGAAATGGAACATACTGTATAAGCTTAATTTTGTAAAGTTTACAAAGATTATTTTTAAACCATATGTAGGCTCAGAGTCAGCTATATTGTGCATCTGATGATATAGTCATCTCTTGGAATAATTTGTTTCATTATCCAATCAATTACAGAATTATACTGTATGGATTTGACGTGTTTGTTTTATGCATTCATAGCTGTTATCAAGAACTTTAATGGCTTACTAACCCCCACCTGTGAATAAAGCTTTTTCTTTTGTAAAGCTGGAAGGATGTGGCAGAATAGAAGCAAGAAGAGTTTTTACACCTCCTCTTGTCAGTCTGAATGATTCACTAGTCATGGTAGGCTCTATGCTCTATATCAATACAATTAAATAATCAGTACCTGTAAGTTAAATCACTTCTCACACCCACTAGTAAAAATATGACAATAAAGCTATTCCCACTATAGTTTTTTCTCTTTTCATTGAAAGTACTTGCATATAGTTTAGAGACTACTGCTACAAGACATAAAAAATACCTAAAACTTCTTCTCTGTAGCTAATAAACTAAGCAGAAGAAACGATACATCTCTGTAGATGTGCAGTATGTAATTTTTACAGGGACAAGACACTGTAAAGACAAGACTCCCATCAGTGAGAGATGATAACGTATCTTTTGTTTATTTAATTGTAGGCCCTGTAAATGTCGTTAGGATTCTAGACAAGTGGTATTTTGGACTTGAGAATTAACTGTGTGATGCAGTAGTTATAAAATGAACAGATAAAACATTTTTTTAAAAAGTGAAGTATTGGTTTAAAACTTAAACTCATTCAGTAGGAAGAAGGTGCTTATTTTTTCTATGAGTTGCCTGGCTAAATCTTCTAATAGCCTGCATTGAGTCTTGACAGCTCAAAAGCTCTGCTAAATCCATATAAAACCTGTGGTCCCTGTATTAGATTTCCTTTAGAAACACAGGGAGCAATGAAAGTTTTTTATCTAAAATGAAGTTGTTACCAATGTGGCTGTTATAAAGTAAAAAATAACTGCGATTAATAAGAGGTAGTGTCTCTGAACTTGTGACTTTCTCAGTCTACTCTCAACTATATTCAGGTGCCATGAGAAGTCTAGTTCACTGTCTTTTAAATTTTATTTTAACAGTGCCTTAAAGAAATAGTGAGAAAATAATAAGGTTAATCCCTATGGGTTTATGTTCTACAAAGATTAATGCTCTAATGGTCGCTCTATCTCTCCAGCCTTGGGCTGTCTGCAGGTAAAAGATAGCTCCTACCTTTTGTTGTGTTTGAGTAATGAGTACCTAAATAATGTAGTTGAGCCCTTTTGGCACCATCAGCACTGGTTTCCGAAATAAAGCATTTCAAGGAAACTCTTAAGTATGAAATTTAGATGTTCAATCTAGACAGGTAGTACAATTAAGCATTAGTATTTTGACACTGCATGTGGCATTCAACATACATGAAAGGTGATTATGTGTATTATACATTGTCTTTTGGTAACTTACATTGTCATTTTAATGGAGGGAGGATAATGAAAACTTGGAAGTGATGCAACTGGCCGTAAGCGAGGAAAGGCTAGAAGAGGAAGAATTTCAAGATACTTTTTTGTAGTAACATTTCGTTTTGCCTTGTAAACTCTTATATATAACCCTGTCACCCTGGAACCTTTCTAGTGTGAGAAAATATTGGAAGTCTTCTTTAGAGAAAATATTAGGTTTTGGCTTTTTAGACATTCTGTCCCTTTTCCAGGTTTAGACTGAGCATAAATGGCTAATTAAAAGGCAGATGAGTTTCTGTCTCGTTTTGCAGTTTCTCAAGCAGGGAAAGTATTATATGAAGAAGTTACAGAGCAGAGCAACAAATTTTAAGAAATACTTCTTGACAGGATCATTTTGTTGACTTGCAGTGAAATGGACTGCAGACTTCATGTACTGAAATCTGAAAATAAACATAATTTGGCATTTATCCATGAAACTTCAGAAAGTTACCTTTATTTTATAGTATAATGCAATGCCATTTTAGAATGCACAATATGTCTTCACTAATGATAGAGTCATAGGAAAGGGGGTGGCAAAACTGGAGGTTTTTGGGACAGAGAGTGTTGTTAGTATTGATACGTTATAGGATGTACTTTGCTGCAGGAAGCTTTTGGTTTTGGATGGAAATGTAGAGCAAAAGCAGAATTCTGTGCTGATATTAAAGCTGGCACTTTTATTACAGAATTCACAGCTAATCTTAAGTGAATAGGGCAGACTCTACATATCTGATAGATTACTGCTGAAGGATGTCTGCAGAGTAGCCAGATAGTGCAACATGGACTGCAAAGATCCCCTCCTGCTCTGACCCCTCACATTTTCTGAAGCGTAATTCTGTTATGTGTCTTTTAGCGAAATAGAGGAATCAACCGGCCTGCATCCATGATGCTTCCTGAGACTGTTTTTGGGATCAAGACATTCACACGTATGCTGAAGGTCTTCAATGTGCCCTGAGTCTATCCTAAGCCCTTCAAGTCCTGTGAAATACCATGCAAATACAGGTATGCTGAAGTGGCCTGTGTTCCTCTATAAATGGATGTATGGTATTGTTCTGTAGTAGCGTTCAGTGCAGGGATGGTAGAAAGGATCAGAGAAGAGGAAAATGCTGAGAATTTTTTTTTCATGTCTATACAAAAAGCTACCTGGTGGTATTTCAGAGATCTCTTGGCTGAGTTTAGCAGCTGTGCTTCCAGACTGGCAGGGAGACTCACAGGTGCTTTATGTCATCTGCTGTGACTGACTATACAAATTGGGATAAAAGGTCTTGTGATAAGCAGACTCATGAAAAAGTGAAGGATGGCTTGGGGTGCCACAGAGAAGGCTGATGTCTGACTTTTTTCATTGGTTCTTTTCTCTTTTTTTGGTGTGTGTGGAGAAAACTGCTTTTCCCAGAATTGATACTGATGGTAGGCTACCCTTTGACACCTCCTGGGGAAGTGAGGAAAAAGAAATCTGCCCAGTTTTTCAGTTATTACTTTGCAAAATGGCTTAACAAATACAAGTCGTACTTGAAATATTCAAGTACGTTCAATTAACTCGTTCAATTAACCACGACTAATAAAGTTTGTGTAGTTCGGTCTGGTGTTAGATGTGAGAGATTGTTAAAGCAGGTTATGTGGAAATGCTGGCAAAAGGTGCTGGAGCAGAGGCTCCAGAGGGCTGGGGCAGGGGGCAGAGGCTGTGGGAGGGAGGTATGGTGGCAGCTATGGTGAGCCATTCAGGCCATGCATAGACGAGTGTGGCAGGCCTGCCTGCAGGCCTGAGCATACATTGTTCTTTGGTTTGCGGCAATACTGAGTTCTGCATCCATGCCGTGCATGCCCCTGGCAGGTATGTTACAGCTGGGGCAGCACGGCTGGTCCAGGGAATGAGTTCTAAAAACCTGGAAGATAATGGACTGTAATTGGTGAATTTTGTGAGTGCTGGGTAAATGGCAGCGAGTATCTGTTTTCTGTACATGGGTAGATGTCTGTTCATGTCCCATTTCTCAGAGTGGCTTGAATTGAACTTTGGTCTTGGGACAGTTTTTTTTAATATTTGTCGTGATCTTTCCAGCATTAGCATAAGCGGCATTTACATCAGAATGTGACTCATATCAATAATTAGATCCTTACTCACACAGTTTAGTGAATACTCTGCTTATAATATTTAAGTCAACTATTTCCTTTCTAAGACAGAAAGAGTACTTTGAAGAGTTCTGCTGTGTGAACTCTATTTTGTAGATATTTGAAGTAATTCCTCCACTTTATTTATATATGAGGTATTTTTCCTGATGATTGTCAAGCTTGAGGAATGCTCTTATATGTTTGAGACATATTTTGTATGTATCTCTTTGTCTTTTTATTTAACTGAACTGTTTACTCAACACTTAATATAAATAGAAGGATACAAATGAAGTTTTAGCTGGAGTGCTGATTGATGAGTTTTCCAAGAGTAAGACATCAATGGCATTATATAGGTTTTTAAGATGCACAACACTGGTGATATTTATGAACACATGGTAGGTGTGCATAAATCAGTAGGTTTGTGGCATTTTATTGAAGAATCTGAGGTGGGTTGTCATGGAGATTAAAAGCTTCAAAATGCTATTTCTTGGTATTTGTTTGCTGGGCATAAGGGCATATTCGTTCTGCTACCCTGAAACTTTTGTTGTAAAAAGAACTACATTTCCATCTGTGTTGCAAAGGCTATTCTAGCAGGATAAGTAAATAAAGATCCAATGAGCACATTAGACTTAAAGAAAATAAACTGTTTTCTGGTTTTGATCAGTGTAACAGTTTTTGTTTCGAAGCCATTAAGAAGGTTGTCTTTTAACTGTAGTGTTTTGGGCCATTTATAAGGTAGCAGAAAATTGTCAACTTCTCCAAACCACTCTACCCCCCATCAAGAAAAAAAAAAGAGTTCTGGTAACTGGTAAATGAAAGTATTTTCTTCAGATGGAAGTGTTATAGAAATTAAAAGCATCAAATATGTTTTGCTGGTATTTGCTTTTACAATAGTATATACTCTGTATGAAAAACTAGAAACTTTCTGGTGCTTTTTCCTTAAGTAATTAGAAAAAACCACTTATAGACAAGTTAACCTCGTTAAAAGCAATGTTGTTTCCTGCATGAGGTCATTGATGTGTTGCCATTAGTATGGTTGGTTTTTTAACAATTAAATCAATGAAAATGCTGCAACAAATGCTGCATACTTACACAACATCACACACACTCCGAATGAGTAATGCAGTTTTCATAACAGACTTGAAGTGATGATTATTAACTAGAATTATATATATTTATATTTAAACTGACACTACAGAATTCTTTTGAGTCTTGACAGATCTGTGGAATATTTAAATGGAGTAATTGTAGTTACCAGACCTCCTGGGATTAACCTGCTGGAAAGAAAGTGACATTTTGCGAAGAGAAAAATGAATTTATAATGTGGAAAAAAAGCTAAAAACGAGGTTATGGTGTGCCTGTTTATAACCATTCAGGAGGAAAATATGTTTATATGGAGTCACTAATACACTGTAGCAATATACTTCAGTTACACTTAATTACAGAGGGGCTTTGCATATATCTTGTTGGGTTCTATGTTTCCTGAAATAGAATAAGCCATGCTGAAAGGAAACTTATCCCTTATTTTATTTTTGGTGCATTCGTGTTTAGGAGTTGATTCTCTGCTATTTGTGTTTTCACCAGGAATAACTTTACTAAATTCAACATACTCTATGGTAATAAGGAAAAAGCCATCCAAAAGAGAACAATAACAACCTCTCCCTCTGTGGCACAAACTACTTTGGGTAAATCATACCCTTTCAGTTATAACTGTCAGGCATACTCAAATTTTCAATTAAAGTAGTTTTTTCACCAGTAAACACTGCCTGCTCAGCTTTCCTGAATGGAATAGAATCACAGAATCACCACATAATTTAGGTTGGAAGAGAATTTTTGACGTCATCTGGCTCCACTCAAAGCAGGATCAACTTAACTAGGTTACTCAGTACCTTGCCTGATTGAGTTTTGAGTGGTGGCAATGCCACAACTTCTCTGGGAAACCCGTTCCACTGTTTGACTATGATGAAAGTATTTTTACTAGTATCTAGCTGGAATTTCCCATTTTGCAATCCGTGCTCACCAACTCTCATGCTGTACCTGTGCCCCCTAGAAGCAGTTTGGCTCTATTCTTCCAGACCCTCCTAGTAAGCAGTCGAAGACAGCAAGAAGATCACTAAGATCTCCCCTTCACTTATTCTTCTTAGGATGGAACAAACCCACCTCTTTCAGCCCCTTCTTGTACACTGTGTGGTCTGGTGGCTGCTTGCTACACACCGCCAGTGCCCATGGAGATGGTTGGTTGCTAGGAGCAGAACGAGAAAAATTCAGGATTAAGTAGAAGGAAGTGGTTTCAGAAGAAGGAAGTGAATAAGTATGAGACATAAACTGTTCCCTTAGGAACTTGTGGAGACCTTAATATCAAGTGTATGTCCAATGCAAAAAATAATACCGTCCATGAGCTGGAAAACTAAGCCACAAGAACCTATAAAATTGAAATTTAGGAGAAACATGGCATTCATGGGTATTGAAGTGACTTTAACTGATATTCTATGTACTCTGATATTGCCTACAGCACAAATAAAAGTGGGGCATGGTGGGTGACAACTATGTCTTCCTACATTATAGAATTTTAATCATGATTTTTATATTATATATAATGAATACAATATTAAAAAAAATTAACATATTTATATTTTCTCACCATCTTTCTATCGGTCAGGACACCAGGAGTAATTTTCTTCTCCTAAATGCTCCAGACTAATAAATTGATAATGCATGACCGAGATGAGGTGAAACTCACACATGGCCTTCCTTCTCTATTACATGCCATTTAGTAGCTAAAACCTGAAATTCCTACCACTGCTTTTCTTGTAACTATGGTTATTAGTTAATTTCAACTGCTATTACTAGGAAAAAAATGCTGTCACTAGTCTCTTTTTAGCAGCAAAAATGTCTTCTTTTTTTTCCCATGGTAGAATCATTTAGCCTTTACTGAAAGCTACAATGAAAGCTGACGTCCAGAAATAGTACCTGCTGCTATGCTCTTAGTCTCTTTCTCACCTTGACCAGGCAGCAAAGAGGATTTAAAAAAAAATACGTCAACACTAATAATTGCTGTAATGAACCATGCAACTTGTTAAATAAATACAAGCATTTCTTTGCAAGACATTTGACCAAGTATTTCTTGAAGGTAACAGTATGCAGTTCCAGTTACTGAATGACGACCCCTTCCGTGAGAAGTGACCACGGTAAAAGAAGAGTAAATAAAGGAAAAATAGCAACCCAAAAACATGCAAAGTTCTCTTTAAAATATTTTACTCTGTTCTTACACTATCTTGTGTCTTCATCAGAGTAGTGTCACCATCTTGTAGTTGTGCATTAAGCTAAGTGTATAATGAATAGTTCATTCCCTTTCTTAGCTTCTCCTCAGGGGGAGAATTAAATGTGCACTCTTACGCCTTGTTTTGGTGGAGTTTTATTTTTTAATTTTTTAGAAGATTTTTGCAGAAGGTGCCTGAATTGCAGAAAGTTGTCAGAATGAAGGACTCGGGGGACAGAAAATTATAGAGCAGAACATTATTATGTATCCTAGTAACTATTCTTTTAATCCTGTCTCAGCCTATACAACCACAGAGGTGCAGAAGGAGGAATAAAGGCCTATTACCCTTATTTCTCAAATCTGCATGTGATTCTGCAGAGCAAGGCAAGCATTGAAAGGCTGAGCTTCTGGGAGCTCTGCTGGACAGAGGCATCTTCTTGGTGTGTGGAGGAAGACAGGCAGTGTCATCCCACCCACAAGCTGTTCTAGGGGTTTTTCTTTTTAGGAGCTACACACAGCAGGGAAAAACCATTTTGGAAAGGGATCTGGACATAAGTCTTTGCTATACAAGGGATATGTACTACCTACCAAGCAAGAGGTGACAGGTGTGTTTCTGAGTTCCTCTTGTTTGAGGCCACTTTGCACAGATATAAATTCTTCATTTGAGATGAGAAGCTGAACAGGTACGGGAGTCAAAGGCTTGAAAGGCTGCATAGAGTTCTGCAAAATGTCTGCATGCCCAGCACCTATAAAATAGAGACTTTTTAACAAGATTTCTGTCTTTTTCTGTATTTTTGTCTTTTGGATTGTCACTGTGAAAGAAAGGGAATACTGTAGCAAAACTAAGTAGAATCTTTAGATAAAACTTAATAAATATCTCCATTTCCCCATCTTATTCTTTGTCATTTTTCTGAATATTGGGTGAATAAAAATACAAGTGAGAGAGGGAAATATTTCCCTAATATGAAAGAGAGAATTACAAAATGAGCATTCAGCTTGAAGAGAATGTCAGGGAACAACAGTACCTTATACTGCACTCTGAAAAATTGTAAAAAGTACAAAGGTTCATAACATATTGTAAAGAAAATTCTTTAGAACTTGCTCTGTTATCTTGGAGGTAGCAGACACACCATATGCTGTGTCTGGCAGTTGCTATGGCAACTAATTTTAAAATTTAAGCATGGGGAAGCTATTGCCTAAAATCTCCACAACTTGGGGCCAAATCTTGCTTGATGCTGAGCACCAAGGGAGAGTAAAAAAGATATAAAAGAAATACTAAAATATCTTTCTTGTTGGCTACTGGAATTTTATCTTGAAATCAATACTAAAAGAGATTTCAAGTCATGGACTCCTGAGGATGTTGAAAAAGAGAAGAATGGGATGATTGCAATATCTTAAATTTAATACCATGCAAACTGTTTGCAAGTAAAAATAGGAAAAACCCATTTGTTCATTCAGGCATTTTACATAAAAATTATGATATTTGTATGAAAGTAATCTGTCACTGTTTTATGTGTTTGAGAATTCTTGCTTAGAAGTCAAAGAATAGTAAATTTTTGAAGGAAATAGATGGGAAGGTAGTAGATCTTAATAAAATGTTAGTACTTATTAAAACTTAGCAAATGTAGATTTATTTCCTTGGACAAATAGTTTAAAACTTTGAATAATGCTTGCACAATCACACCAGCAGCCTGCATAATGTACTTCTAATGAAAAAGATGCTTAAAATATCCAATAAGGATGCTTAAGGAAAAAGCAGGACAAATAAAATTAAGAAGATACTGTTGTTCTTCACCTAAAAATGTCTATTAGACCATGGAACAAGGAATGCTGTTATAAGCAAGATCAGCACTTCAGTAACTGGATTTCTGTGATCAAACTACATCACAAATTCTATCCTGCCCACATGCATTCTATAAGGCCTCCTCAAGGAGTTTGCAAAGGTGGGACATAATTCAGCCAGAAAATAATACTGTACAATATACTGCTCTTTACAAAACTACCCATAAAAATTGAACTTGAGGCATGGGGTCATTCAGTAGTGGTCTGGCCCAATGTCACTTAAATTGGTGGTGTTCTCTCTATAGATGTCCCCAGACTTTCTTTGAAGCACTGCCCATTCTGCTTACCTTATAGTAATACTTACTGGATTAATCATTACCAAGAATATCTGATGTTTTCAGCACACATCAACGTAACACTGGCTTTTTAAAAGTAATTTTTAAAAATTGTATTAAAAATTCTTAGATTATATGAGATTACAGAATCACAGAATATGCTGAGTTGGAAGGGTCCCACAAGGATCATCAAATCCAACTCTTATCCCTTGCACAGGACACCTTAAGAGTCACGCCCTGTGTCTGAGAGCATTGTTCAAATACTTCTTGAACTCTGTTAGGCTGATGCTGTGACCACTTCCCTGGGGAGCCTGTTCCAGTGTCCAGCCACCCTCTGGGTGAAGAATATTTTTCTAATATCCAACCTAAACCTCCTCTGACACAGCTTCAAGCCATTCCCACAGGTCCTGTCACTGGTGATGACAGAGAGGAGATCAGTGCCTGCACCTCCTCTTCCCCTCAAGAGGCATTTGTAACTGCAATGAGATCTTCCCTCAGCCTCTTCCTCAGGCTGAACAGACCAAGTGACTTCAGCTGCTCCTCATTTGGCTTCCCCTCAAGGCCCTTCGCCATCTTCGTTGCCCTCCTTTGGATGCTGCCTAACAGCTTAATGTCTTTTTTTTATTGTGGCACCCAAAACTGCCCCAGAACTCGAGACGAGGCTGCCCCAGTGCAGAGCAGAGTGGGACAATCCCCTCCCTTGCCCGGCTGGCGATGCTGTGCCTGATGCACCCCAGAACATGCTTGGCTGTCCTAGCTACCAGGGCACTGCTGGCTTAAATTCAATTTGCCATCAGTCAGGACCCCCGGTCTCTTCCCATGGCACTGCTTTCCAGCATCTCATTCCCCAGCCTGTCTGTACATCCAGGATTACCCTGTCCCAGGTGCAGAATCCAACACTTCCCCTTGTTGAACTTCATACGGTTGGTGATAGCCCAGCCCTCTAACTTGTCAAGGTCTCTCTGCAGGGCCTCCCTGCCCTTGAGGGAGTCAACGGCTCCTCCCAGTTTTGTACTTTCTGCAGACTTGCTCAGTATCCCTTCCAGTCCTGTGTCCAAGTCACTCATGAAGATGTCAAAGAACACAGGGCTGAGGATGGAGCCCTGTGGAAGCCCACTAGTGACAGTCTGATGTCACCCCATTCGCTGTAACCCTTTGTGCCTGACCCATGAGCCAGTTGCTCACCCATCCCATGATGTGTTTATCCAGCTGTGAGCTGGACAGTTTGCCCAGAAGGATCCTGTGAGAGACAGTATCGAAAACTTTACTGAAATCCAAAAGGATTACATAAACTGGCTTCCCCTGATCAACTGGGTGGATTACCTTGTCATAAAAGGACATAAAAGGTTTGATAAACAGGACCTTCTTCTCATGAAGTTATACTGGCTGTGACCAATGACTGTTTTGTCTTTCAAGTGTTTTTAAATGGCTCCAGAATAATTTTTCCATAACTCTACCAGGCACTGAAATGAGACTGACAGGCCTGTAGTTTCTAGACTCCTCCTTCGTGCCCTTTTTGAAAATTGGAGTAACATTTGCCAGCTTCCAGTCAGCTTGGACCTCTCCAAGACCACTCAAAAATCATTGAGAGAGGGTTTTTTTTCCAAGATCCAACATCTTGCAACATTGCAAGATCCTTGCAAGAATTCTTCTCAAGTGTCCTTTCCCCATGCTGTTATTTCTCACGGGGTTGAAAACTTTCCCTAAGGCCTCCCTCCAAAATAATGAATTCTGTGAGCTGTGGCTCTCATAAGCTGCTGTGAAATTATGAGTGGTGTTATTGGCAAGAGAAAGAGTTAAAACGTAAACTCTAGTTTAGGCACTAGTTATTCAGGGTTCTTGAAATTAATTATTTACATTGTAAAGAAAAATATGTGTTTTAAATGCACCCTGTTCAGCTACAAGGATCATTGTTCTATCTTCCTTGCTTTTTCACTGCTTGTCAATCAATGCACCCTAATTTAACTTCTTGAAACATTTTTTGATGGACAGTAGCAGTAGAAAAGGTTGGTGACCAGCTCCTTTTCCTGTTTCCCATCCACTCACTTTTGGACCTGAAAATCGTTGCCATGTCTGTGACAAAGACAGCTCTTTCTGACTAGTTGTTCCAGTTCCTGGCCTCTGGCTCTATCCCTATACTGTCTGTCCTTCTAGAAATGTCTAATATTTGCTTGGCAGACCATTTCTGAAGGGGATGTGCATGATTTTGCCAGAGATTTGAGAATTCTTGATGTCATGTTAAGATATTTGCTTGCAAAAACCGACTTGCTGCGAAGTAGACACTAAGGCACTGATGTTCACAGTATAGCTGATAGCTGGTGGAAATGAAATAATCTGTATTGACACATTTGGAAGTTTCACATCTTTTTCCACTTAACATGCTAACGTGATAATTGCTAGACTGATGATTTTTCCAGTGACACGTCTCCTTTTGTCAATATTTAGACCTGTGTATAGAAAACTTATCTATCACACCTGGCTAATTTTCACTTAATTTAAAAATAAATGAAACATATTTAGTTTGCAGGGTTAGCAGAACAAAATGAGGTTTTATAAACATTTTTCTTGAAACGTTATTTGAAGGATAGGAAAAGATAATGGCAAATATATATAAAATCTGGCTCAAATGAAACTAGATTCCATGAATCAGGAAATTCTTTTAATGCTTAAATAAAACTAATTGAACATTTAAGTTGAGGCTTCATTCTGCTTACCATTTGCTGCAAATGAAACCTAAACATAATGCCAGATAAAAATAGCAACAAATACCCAATAAAATCACTTTGATATACTATCCAGGAGACAGGCGAATTCGTAGCCAAAGTGATTCTATGTTCCACTATACATTTGTTCACAGAGTTTAAATATTGAATTCAAACCATTCGTCTAGGCTTCTATCATAGCATTTCTTCGCTGTGTGTGCCATGACTTTTGCTATTAGTGATTAGGTAACAATTTGTCAGTGAAGGAACTTGGGCTGTAGTATTTTGAGTATCCTGACATAACTGTAAACATTATAAGCTTTAGTTTTCTTTAACTTTGGTGCTTTTTGCAGGACTGATCTCAGGAATGAGTGTGACCATACTGTTCTGCAAGAATAGCTATCATGACCATGGAATGAATCACTTCACCATTACTTTGAAAGGTTAGTCTCAACTTTTCTTCTACATGCAATTATAATTCTTGCTGTAGTTCTGTTTTCACACCCATATCTGGTAATTGTGTTCTACCTGTTGGGGTGGAAAGTTTATGCCCTTATCTCTGGTAGCAGCTATTCTGTGTAAGGAAAAGTGTTCACTTACTTAGAGCTCTTACTCCCTAACACTTCTTGAATAGTTTACTTCATTGTGGTAAACACTGATATTCCAGTTACATGATTGAGAATTCAGTCCTGGTCAGCTTTTACTTAGTCTGTATGGTTATGAAAACTTACATGTAATACAGGTGTTTCATAATGTTTTCAGTATTGTACATATTCTACATATCATAATTCTGGATGTCCTTAAGCTAGTTAGGATGTTTTTCTTCCCCACGATTTTCTTCAGATAATGAGAACTCACTCTGGGTTTTGCATTCAGAGACTTTTGTCTCACAATCAGAAGGATGGACAGTACTCTAGAAAAGTGTCACTGTGAATTTGCAGCATGCACTGACATATAAAAGAGGCACCATTCATGCCATTTTCCACGAGATTATTGTATTTCCTGACGCGTCTTTGATATTAATTTGCTTCCAATATCACAAATATGTGATCTGAAAAATAACTTTTTATTTTGGATTTTTATGAAATCCAATAAAGAATCTTCTTCTGCACAACTGTAGTCATCACAACAGCTTTATCTTGTAGTTACATGCTTATTAATACATCCCTGTTGTTCTTTGCATTATGTGGTGCAACTTGTGCTGAAACGTGGAAGCTGACTGCTTTTATTGTGTGTCACTCAGTGCTTCTTTGCTGAAAAATTTGGAATTGTTTCCCTGTGTCTTAGAAAAAAATCTGATATTTGCCATTTAACTATATTCATATTCTACTTTAATGCCAATTTAGTATTTTTTTATTTAAAAGACATTATTTCACGTTATCTCTCAATAGATGGTTTTAGTTTATCTTTCAAATAGTTGCGGTTGCTCATGACATTTCTCAAATAGCTTGCCTTTGATCAGACATCAGGGATTCTTTATGCAGCTTTTACTGGATTTTAAGCCTCATATACTTCACCATTATTGTGTAGGCCTTTAAAATCAGAAATGTGGGCAAGAGGAAAGAAAATGTGCTTTTGCAATCAGTTCTAACTCTTGTTAGAAATATTCTGAATTATTCTGTCTTGCAAGCCTTGCAAAGGACTCTTGTTCTGCAGAAAGATTATATCGTAGCTTTCCATAACCTGCAGACACAGGTGAGTATCTGATTTCCTGAGTGATAGTGCTTTTTTTCCCCCTACAAAAATCTGGAAACATTGTCTTCATTTCTTTTAGTTCTTAAGTTCCTATCCAGACTAAGAGATTTAGAGAACTTATTTTTTTCCAGAATAAAAAGAAAATTCCCCCAATCCCAGGTAAGTGTCAGAATTTTCGGAATGCCAGTTACTTGAAAAGTCAGTATTATAATAGGTTTGTACCCTTTCATATGACAGTACCCATAAACTTCTGGAACAATGAAACTAAAGTGCAGGCAATGGATCCAATATTGTCATCTTCCAGTTTTTTTCACAGTCTTGTGATACATGGTGCATTTCTGTATGTTTCAGCTGCTAAAATTATTTGGATAGAGAGGGAATCTGAGGATTTTTTAAATGAAAAGATAGATTCATAGACTTCATGTTTCTAAAAAAAAATTAATATATTATATAGATTTTCACAAGGTTTTCAAAATGAAAAGTAAATAAAATTCAAAAATATGTTATTAAAAGGATAATTTTAAGTATTTTTAATTTTGATCCCAAAGCGAAGGACAGGAGGTGTTTTATAATGCTTGGATACTTCTGTCTGACGATGTTGTGAACCAGGGCACAACTTTGCCAAATCCATGCCATTTTTGGAACTACCAGTTTTCTATATAAGTTTGTTCTTTTGTGGATATATTTGCACAGAAGGCGGACATTAGGACTCCCCTAGGGAAATACAGAGAAACAGAGAGACTAATTTTGCCTTAAGACTAGACAATGTTTTAATCACCCTCCACAGCTTTGGGAAACAGGAGTCTTGGTTTTGCATTTAAATCTGCTTGGCAGTATGCACTATGTCTCCCAGCCACTTGGTTATTTGTAGAATTTGCTGTATTCAGGGGGTTTGAAATACTTTAAAACAAGTTGAGCTGAATGGGCATCTTAAACCATTTCCTGATTGGTGTGTCTTCTAGCCCCTAATGTGCCTTTCTAGGTCTTAGTTATTTCCTTTTCATAAAAAAATAATTGCTCTTAAAAATGTCTGCTTGGATTTCTTTTGTAAAGAGAGCCAAACTGAGGCGCTCTAGGCAGATTAACTGGACTGCTTCGTTTAGTAGGCTCTCTGAGCTTTGAAGAATGCTTCAAAAGTATGGAATAAAGCTCTTTTTTCTTCCTATTTTTGCATGGGCTAACAACTTCCCAGTCTTTTAATTTGCTGTCCTGTTGCATTAGAGTTCATTATCTTTGTGTTTCAGTTTAGTAATTCTGTCTGAGTTCCTATCCTTTCTCTCTTCTGAGTCCCTGCCGAAAATGGCAATACAAGTAACACAGCAGAAGCTTGTATACAGACAGAAGATATAATGAGAGTAACACTTCTCGTGGGAATTAAATGCTGCATCACAGGGTTTCATTTGTAAATATCTGCAATGAAAAAGTATGTTTAAAAGTGCATTCAGATTCACTGTTTGGAGTCTCTTCTCTTTTGCCCTATGCCTGCACTGTTTGTATTACAAAACAAGGGATGCAGTTCAGGCTAGATTGAGGGTTAGATATGTAAATTTGGAGAAAACAAGGCCAGAAAATGGTTTTAAGGCATAGTAAAGACAAAAATTACTTTAAATGTACAACAGAAGCACAAAACAATTGTGCAAATATTGGCTGATAATAGCTTTATAAATGAGAAATTCAAAGAACAAAGAGTGCGAGTGACTTATTCAATGTTGTTTGGCCAGATGGTGGCAAAATGCAGGTCTTCAAATGACAGTTCCCATGTGCTGACTTCTCAAGAAGGTAATCACATTGGCTGTGAACACACAGATTGTTTTCTGAGTCAAAAACCTGACCTGTCTTGTACCAGTCCAGAAGTCTTTTACAACGTAACACACGGTGGGGAGAATGGATATGGGTAGTTCACACATGGAACTACTATTCAGTGAAAAGGCTAGCTGTTTTCATAACTGAGAGAAAAAAAAATTATTGTGTGGAAAAAATTAGACTTCCTCTTGTATAAGATTTATTCCCTTTGGCCTAGAAAAGATCTTCCATCAACTCCTTTGCTTTTTTAAGAGGAAAATTGGGAAAAACTTAAAATGTCAATGTAGGTATTTTTTTCTTTCGATAAGAAAGAATGCACAGAAAGGTAATCTTGATGTTCAAAGAGATCTTGTCAGTTCTGTTGATGTCAGTATCAAAAGAAGTTGATAATTATCTAAAGAAAACACATTTCTCTTAGTTACTTTCTTTTTCATGAAAAATTTCTCAGGTTAATCACAGCAGCAGATCTGCAGGGGTATGTACTATGCACCTTCACTTCTGCAGCACATTGTCTACCAAGATTCATACAGGCAATTATAGCATTATACTTTCTCTGGCATGACTAAACTTATGGTGGATAGACTACAAAGAGAAAAACCTAGTAGTTATCTTAAACCTATATTTCTTGTACAGTATAATTATACCAAAGGCGTGGGTTGGCTTTTTGCTATCTATAGGTTACGTTTGGCCATGTTGCATTTCATTTAAGGGGCACTATTACAGGTGCTGAAGGTGAACAGGTGGCTTACAGAGAATTGTGAGTGCATTTCACTTCTCCATGATTAGTGTTTATTTAAGACAAATAAGCCTCTGCATTATTATTAAATGAGTTCTTCAGCCAGAATGGGCTCTATTCCGTGGAGCATTTGTCCTGCTTTAATCTGTACACCACTCCTCCAAGAGTGTTAACTTGTGAAGCCACTGGAGGACTCCTCGATGACAGTTTAATTTCTAACTGAATTGCCATCAAGATCAGTTCTGAAAATCATCAAGATTATAAAAGAAATCAAAAGGCCTCACTGCAAATGAAGCAGAGATAATTTTTTTCTTTTTTTATAAGGAACAAAAGAAGTTCTAATACAGTACTGCTTTTTGGATTCTAAAATTTCCTTCAGAATGCAATAGCATAACCCTGTCTACAACTTCCTTTGGTTGGGATCATACAGTGTGACTCAGACAATGACATCTTCAATTCTGCTCCAGAGGATTTATCCACAGAATAGTGCACAGCAACATTTATTCATTTATCATGTTCCATTTCACAGACTTTTTCAAGGTCTTATAGCTTAAAAAGCCATGTGTTTTGCCCATTATGTTTCCTTCAAAGCTGCATCCACTAAAAGAAAAAGGAGCTTGGAAATGCTAGAAATTCAAAATTTCTCACATACTAATTTGCTCTCCTTTGGATTTTTCATAAAGACAAATCAGGCAGAACATTTCTGTGCCTTAGTTTCCTCAGCTGGAGAAGGAGAGGGAAAAAAAGAAGCTGTGATAACTCCCACATATGTTGGGAGGATATACGCATTTGATAGGCTTGAATGGAAAGCTTTACATGAGAATATTTGCAATAACCAATGCTTTTATTTTGTCTGGCCTCTCATGAAAAGAAACACAGGGTTAATTTTGGAAGCTAATTCTTGGAACTATGCTGTTGTATAAATCTAACCTTGGCATTATTCAGTGCTATATTCTAAAAAACATCATTTTTTTTTCTCTCTTCCTCTCCCTCTCCCCCAAATAGTACTGCACCATAATTACAATTGCCATAGAGTCAGGAGCAGAGCAATTAAATTCCCCATAGGTGTCACATGTAATTGTTCCTAGAGAATCAGAAGATTAAACATGGCAACAATGCACAGCACAAGATAGCCTAAATCTAGTTTTCCTGCAGAACTGCAAATAGTAGCAAATCAAAAGACTGTTCTCCTTAATTACCACTGTATGAGGCATCAAGCTAAAAGCAGGCTCACTCTGTAATGTTTTCTATACAATTACAGTATGTACATACAATGCAAACCCTTATGCACCACCTAATAGACAATATTATACACACAATTATTGCTAACTTTCATTTTACAGGGATAAATCACTGGTGAGCGTAGGACATTGGCCTCTCAGCTTCCCCAGCAAGCAATGTGTTGACTAAACTAAGGGAACAGTTTTACTTCCTGAAGCCAGTAGAGACTATTTATACTTAAACACATTTCTTCACAACTTACAGCATGTTGTATTAGGTGAGAGCTTGTGAGCTGGATGGGCTGCAATCTCTGTGAGGTTTGCAAGCTGAAGCTTGTGGAGTACTTCACGAAGTTTACGCATTTTCTCTCTCTCTGTATTCTGAAATCAGCTACCCTGCTGATCAGAAGTCCATTTGGGGCTTGAACTCAAGTCAGCAAGAGTCAAAGAGCTGAAACAGTAAAACCAGTGTGGGGTTTTGGGGAAGACATTGTCCTTCTTGTACAACTGATCTAACATGTAGCAGTTGGATCAATATGTTCTGTTGTTGTTCTGAGCCAAAATAAGTATTGGTACAGGCTGAAATATATGTAATTGTCCTCGTTGCCACTTTTGCCAGGCTTTTATATAGTTTCATGTCCTTATGTGTTTAATCAGCTTTTTAACTGCTGTAAGGCAGCAAGGTATTCCAGTAATGAATTTCTTCCTATTGTAGTTTAACTGCTCATTGAAATTTCCATTCAGTTGGAGAAACCATTTTGCTCTCTGACATGTTTTTTCTGATTATCAGGGTTACTGGATACACTGTGCACTGAATTTTAATTGGCACCAAGCTTTATATTTTTAGTGAGAAAAATGGAAAGTGCTTTTCATTAAATTCTTGGAATTCAAGTGCTGTCTTTGAGGATAAAATGATTCATAAGATTTACTGATTTACACATCAGAAGCAGATTATAAATCAACCTTCACCTGAGATGTAAACAAAAGAAACAAAATTGTGATAGTCCTTATTTAAACAATACCAATTTATACAATTATTCACATTGTAACAGCAAGTATTATTTTACTTACTGTAAGAGGTCACCAGCTGACAAGTGGATTTTAACTTCCTGCATATTCACCTACTTTTATCTAGGAATTGAAATAACTCAATAGTGCTAAAATATATCTGAAAACAGTTGCATTTTATAAGGGTTTTTCCTGGCAATATTAGTACACCAAATGAAAGTTTTCTCTTTTTTTGCATTAATAAAATGAACTGTTGGAGATACAAAAATTTATCAATGCTTTTTCTGATGGATGGAAAATGAGGTAAGAAGATTTGCACTGTTTTTAATATGAATAAGTAGAAATGCACAGTTTTTTCATAACAAGTTAATCAGAAAGAAATACACTTTAGGAATGCATCAAACAGTTGTTAATTATGGTATAGTAGACAATCTCATCCACCTAGGAATCCTAAATGCTGTCTTTCCAGCTCCTAGTTCTGAAATTCATTACTTCATCTTGGAAAGAGAGAAAAAATTATGTATTCTCTCAAATCATCCCAATCCAGCCAGCTGGGGGGCAAAAAATGAACTCTCTAAAGTAGCTCGTAATTCTACATATTTGCCACCAGTTAATTAAGAGGTAATGTCCTTAATCTATTCAAATTTTCATTTCAAAGGCAATAAAAGGATAAAGAGAATCATTAAAGAAAAGAGAATCATTAAGGAATACTGTAGCTCAGGTAACATCATGTTTTTGTGTAAATTAGATAGACACCTTTGAGATAATTTTATTAGTGCTGATTACACAAAATAAAAATTTTCATTATATATATTAGGAAAGAAGTTCTGTTTTATTCTTTTAGAAATGTTTCAAACACTGAAGATTGAAGCAGCCTAAAGATGAAGAGAAATGCAGGTTTTTTTCTGATTTGCAGGAGATGATAAACCACTGTTAAGGTACAAATAATGGAAAGAAAGGAAATGAAAAATATTCTAATGAAGATATTGCAAAGAAACTCTCTCAATGACTCTCTCAATGCCTGAGTCTATTTGCCTTCAAATATGGCCTGATTTGTAGTTGTTTGTACAGTTATTAATAGTTTAATTTTATTAGTTCACTGCAGAAAAGCCTGATTTACATCGTGTGCAATTAAATGATGAGTCAGCCTCAATCACATACTAATCTCGATTTCTTGAATGCAGCATTCAAGGTGACCTCAATATGTTTTTGACATTGAACTTACAAAAAGTGTTCCGACAAACAAAATTTTTTATTGCTTCTAGAGAAAAGTATACCCCAAAAGACACTGCATCTTTCAAAACTGATGGCGGTGGCTAAATTCTGGTTCCATTCAGACCATAATTAATGAACTTCTGGTTTTACACTATTATAAATTTTAGAAATGTAGCTGGTAACCATCTGGTGAAAAAGGTAATCTTGCACATACAGAAGGAATATTTTAGGATGGGAAATAGTCTAACTTGTGTGCTGAATAGCTATGTGGGAATTTTCTGGAGTAATTACCCTCCTATCATTAGTGACAAGTAATTGCTATAGCAACCCTGCTGCCACCTGTCTCACACACTCTCTTTCAAACACACACACACACACACACACACAGAGACACACACACACGCTCTCTCACTACATATTCATAGTTTTGAAACAAAAGCAGAAAAGCCAGTAGCTTAATGTCGTTTATTGAATCACTGTTTTTTCTAATCATCAAAATATAACCTCTTTCTCCCCTGCCAACTCCTCATAAATATTTATTAAAAATAAAACGTTTGTGTTGTAGAAAATAGTGCTGTTCAACCAAAGTATCTCTATTCAACACTAATTCTCTGAGGGAGAGAAAAGAGAATTCTCACAGCTTGATTCCTTTTTTTATTTTATTGCATACATTGGGCCTGAGACTGATTTTGCAGATATGGATGTGAATTCTAACAAAGGCAGCTATCTAATATATGTAACTGGCTTGGTATTCACAACTAGGGCAGCTGAGATTTGTTCTCTTTGATTTCGACACATCCCAAACCACCATGCAACTCTGTCAGCACCAGGTATTTCTTTATTGCGGGCAAACACTTCCAATTTGCACGCAATATTTTTAACTTGTTGGCAGTGAGTGGAGACTGAAGAACAGGCTGGCTATCAAGGTTTCACTATGGCATCATCTAACCCCGGTTCTAGTTTTCTATTTTGCTACTGCTTTTGACAATACTAGTGGAACCTGACTTTGAAATTCTAGAATAATCTACAAGAATAACAGTTCCTTTGTATTTGAAAGTAGCAGAAGTTCGCAGTTGCCTATGATTAGGCAGTAAAAGAAGACAATGGCTGCTGAGCATTTTCTTTTGCAGCTTACGAAATGCCAGCTTTAAACCCCCAGTTACAAGCATTCTTCATGAAGCGATGATCCTGCTGCATCACCACAAGACAGAAATCTGGCTAACAGGTTTGTCACCACTAGATGTCAGCAAAATACCAATAAACAGGGTTTAGACGTGCAAACCTAAAACCACTAGGTCTCTCTAACCCTATCACTCAGTATGTTCTAATGTGAAGATGAAATAAAACAGCGCTTGAAATATGAAAGAACAGTTAGGAAATTCGGGAACAGCATGCTTCGACATCAGACATTTGTGGCCCACATGCTTGTTCCAACTCTTTTGATCAAAAGAGACCGTTCACATTTAATTTTTAATATATGTATTTTTTCACACAGATTTTTTCACGCTGCTCACTCCATCTAAAAATAATTCTGTGCTACAGCTTTTCATGTTGCTGAGGAAGAGAAGGGAGATATCTAATGAAGTACAGAGGTATTCAGTTTTTTCAGATAAGCAAATTGTATGGAATATTATTTCAGATGAAAGCTTGCATACAAAAAGTAAATCTTGTAATATTTTTATAGAAGTGAAACCTATCCTTTTCACTGTTTTGATGAATAAAAAAAACCCTCTTAAAATTTTTCAAATCAGCTGGGTTATAGTTTTAATTTTAAAATCACCTTACAGACTTTTAGTAAGGGTGTGAAAAGCTATGTGCCTCCATGAATCCACAGAACATCTCCCTGCATCTGCCAGCAATCTGAATGTTTTATTTGTTTGTTTTAGAAACTAGCAGGAAGAAACCTGATTCTGATCAGCTCACTGTTTAGTGTGGAATGGTTGTCCAGTCATGTGAAGCATGGGTAGACTTCAACTTTCAAGAAGGAAATCCATGTACTGCCCCTTATACAATTTGTCTCATTTATTTCTGATTAAATTATTCATTCTTTTTCTGATGTCCTATCTCAAGACAATATGGCCTGTCAAAATACAGGGTTTGCAAGCAGAAAGTAGTACTCATTTCCCAGACATATGTAGTCCTTCTGTGCTAAATCTTTAAGCAGTATACATTAATCTGAGGGATTTGTTGGTAAATTGTCCTGTATTTTGTCACCTGTTTGACTTGAATTGTTCCACATATTTGAAGATTAAAGAGCCATATATTTTGTTAATGGGAATTTTCTGCCTCGTAACAACTGGGAATAATTAAAAGACAAATAATATAAAAAAAAAAACCTCTGCAAACATATAAAACATGAAATGCTGTCTCAAAAATATTATAGAGAGAGATATCTAATAGTTTATGATGAAGAGGAGACAGGGTTTTTTTAATGTCCACCAGAAATAAATCAGTGCTGCAAATGTGTTGCAGGAGTTGCGGTGCTTTCTTCAAAAGTGCCGGAGGTGCATTCAGCCAGTGCCCAACACTGTGACATAACTCTGCTCCACTGTACATTGAGATTCTTTGATGTTTTACAGAAGATACTGGTCTTATGGATTCGGGTACCTATTTTGAGTACTTCAGAAAAAAAAATTCCAGAGATTTCCCTGAAGCTTACTCTTAGGAATGAACAATTCACTCCATTACTTCTGCGCTCAGTTCAGCAAGCAGATAAATAAACTTTGCTTTCAGCAATGAAGAGGTGTTTGTACAATTTACCTTCTGAGCATCAGTACACTACTAAAGACAAAAACCTGTGATGGTGAGTATCAAAATTCAGTAACTGCTTAAGACTCCAGTGTTTAACTCCTGAGCTTCTTATTTCATCTCTTTCTACCCATTCAGCAACTCTTACCAGAGGAGGAGGCAGTTTCCTGGGGGCAGTTCTAGGAGATTAGACTCCCATAGGTTGGTTGATGCTTGCAAGAAAACCCACAACAGTGCATTCATATTTGCTGATGGAAATAATAGGGACAGCTCTTGAGTCCATGGGCAGCAAGACTGGTTATTTCTCTAATGTAAGGAAAATAACAGAAGAAAATATCCAGTTCACACCTGATTGTGGGTTCTGCAGACCTAAGGATCACTCTATTAAAGTCAAAGCCCATTAGCAGTGTGTAAACAACATCTTAGACACTGACTGTTCATGTTGAATATATTTTTACATGTTTTCAGTTCTCATTCAAGGCAGAAATGTCAACACTTTTGCCAGACAGTAAAGGGCAGACATTAAAGGGTGCTACAATCTTGAGGCTGCCATCTGTTATTCTTGAGTGCCAGTCCTGATGGAAAGGAGAGGTGATACTTAAGAAGGATGACAACGGAGAAGCAGTGGGAGGGATTCAAGGGGAGGAGGCTTTGTCAGGATTTTCTGTTGCTCTTTCATATTGACTTTTCACTAAAATCTTGCACATAGATGATTTTTTTTTTTTTTTTGTTCCGAAGATGAAAACTGCTGTCCTCTCAAAATCTGCTTGGTATCTTACGAAATCTCAGTGCCTTATGCATGTGATTCAAATACAAATAAAGGATTGATGGCATTTATAACATCTTCTACAGAAGGCATATTGATGGGGATTCAGGAGTCACAAACAAATTGCACATATGAAAGCAAACTGTATTGGAACACATTGCACTTCCATCCAGAGGCTGTTTTAGGAGGCTGAATACTATGGCTTACTCATTATGGAGGTATTCCTTACTGCATTTCAAATGGTAGTGGAATATATTCTCTGACACAAACGGATAAAGAAACTTATTTTCCTTTTCCTCTGTTGCCAAAATAGGGACAAACACCATCATCCCGGTAGGATGGCAAATGTTTGAGGATCCAAGAGGATGTAGACTGTATTTTTTCCTTCCCACTAGACTTATGCTTGAAAGGAATGTCTAAGTCATTCCCAGGTAACTAGGGATGAGAAAGTCAGAATGTATTTTATATTTTCTGTCAAAGATCAGTGGTTTTATTTCCCTTTCTGACCATCTGCTTCTATCCATAAAACATCAAATCTACATTTGCATCCAGAGACTTTTGGTGAGATTCTGGATTTCTAGCTGTGATGACAGATATTTGGAATCATTTTGCCTGAAAATCAGTAATTATCTGTCAGATAAATATAATAAGTATTCATTCAGCTAATGAAGGTGGATGATTACCAAAAGACTAATCATATTCTAGAAACTTGGTGTGTACTTTGAACCTCTATTGTCCTTCATGATATAGTATTCAGAATAAATTGTGTGTCAGTAGACTGAGACACTTAACAATACAAGTATATTTACACTGGTGTAGCTGAAAGCAAAGATAGCAAATATGAAAAGCAGCAGACCAAGATGTTACTCAGATCAAACCTATGAGACTGTCTGGTGCTGCAAAATCAACCATTAAACATCGAGGTTTCCGTTTGGAAGCATCACTCAGAATGTGAGTTAAAATATCTCCCAAGATAGGTCATGTGGAAAATGATGCCAAACTAACTGGTAAGTCAGTAGCAATCTGCAGATTCTTTCTATCTTCTTGCAGACTGATCGTATTTTTAAAGTGAAAAACTGGGGTGTTGTGTTCAGGGGTTCTCAGGGAAACATTCTGGCACAGGGAAAAGGGAAGTTGGCCAGGAATTCAGAAAAAAAAAAAAAAAAGAAAAAAAAGGAGTCACTCTTCATCTTACTTTCAGTGCTAGAATAGAAAACTGGGACACCTTGTAGTAGGAACAGGTTGGATAAATTTTTATCACTGTGTCATCTCTTCCCTGTCTTCACTCTCAAATACATTCATTCACATCTAGCTCAAGCCTTGTCCTCTTACGTCAACATGCACACCATCAATTCTATATGTGATTTATTTTACATTTTTTTCTACTCCGAGTTTTGACAACATAATTGAACCATTTTTAGCTCATACTTAAGGTCTCCAAGAGAAATTAAGCTCTGTCTTCAGGAATGTTATCCCATCTCATGTCGTGATTTCCTTTTGTTTGATCATTTTACACTCAGGACTAACACTTCAACACTGAAACTTCCATCTGACACTTTGAGGCTTAGGGTATTACTCTTTTCTCTTTCTTTTTCTATATTCTCTTCCAAGACCAAAGCTTTTCATTTGCTTGGGAACTCCCTTTCCTTTTTAATAAAGCCCAAACCTCACCATAACCCTAAACCTCACCCATTCAGCACTGCCACTTCTGACTGAAGAGTCTGAGCATATGGCTTTAAAGGCAATGATGAATTTTGCATGCAGGAAGATTGCCTGTGTTAGCTACAAGCAGACTTTTCTACCTCTTCATTCTCCCCGAGAGAATAGTTTGCTGAACTACTACAATATCTTTCACAATATTTAATCAGAACCAATAATTACCAGCTTTATAAGAAGGACGTACCATTTATAACCATATTTCAATATGTTGTTGAGCAAAAGATAGTAAGCAGTCACAAAACAATTCAGAAAACTTACCCAGAGCCATGACGAAAGAGGAATGCCTAACAGTTACCCAGCAATAACTTGGAAAATATGTTAGACTTTAAAAAGAAAGTAGCTGGCCACCCATCACAGCAAGAATACTATCCGTTTATAAATGGTCATAATTGTAAGAGCTCAAAGTTCAGTTTTGAGGAAGAACAGATGTTATTCAACAAAACTGCTCAAAACATTGTTTCTCAGACCACAAACACCAGCTCTTCTACTATGGTGGAACAACCATATGAAACATGGAAACTTTGCAACATGGGAAACTTTAATGCTTTGGGATTCAATGGAGATAAAATCCATTAACTTGAAGCATGCATTACACCTTTACAGCCCTGGCACCTGAGTAGAAAATGCAGGCTATACCATTTAAATCTGTACAGTGAATAGAAATCTTCAAATATGGAATTAAATTCAGTCAAAATCATTGTGTCTTTAATTCTATAAGGTTTCAATCTGCTTCTGGTTATCAGACTTGGAAGGTACTGTGTTTAATTTGCATTTGTTTTAATAAAGTAGTTGTCCTAGAAGCAGGTTAGAGGTTGATGAAAACTGATGAGTATTCATTCCCAGTATGTTATAATGGGAGGACTTTAAACAATCTAAGAAGGGGGGAAAAACGTGCAAGTAAGTATAAGCTAACTTGAATACAGGTATGTTAGTATGGTGAGGTTGTGGAGTCTTCATTTGTGGAGATAATCTTAACACCTGGCTGGACATGGTCCTGAGCAACCTGCTTTAGCTCACACTGAATGCATAAGGTGTGGGAGTAACGACCTGTCAGCCTCAACCGTTCTGTGATTCTGTAACCCGCCCAGGCTTATTTGTTTCATTATCTAGAAACAGCCAAATTTTTCTACTAAAACTCTGTTGCTGCAAAGTAGGATATACAGAATATATCCTGTTTATAAATATGATCTTGTTACCACCAGGAAATAAACTGTCAGTTAATTTAATTAATTAAAAAAATAAAAACACATCTCAGATGAAAGCTAGCTTGGAAGTAGCCCAGAGGTCAGAAACTGAAATCTTTGATGTATGCTTGATTATCTCAGTCTTCAACATATGTCCTTGCATGATGCTGTCTGTAAGTTTCTGAAAATGGTGAAGACACTCCACATTTCCAGTGGGTGTAGGAACAGTGAAAACAAGCAAGAAAGTGAACTTCCTGGATAATGCAATAGAAATAGCATCTCTCTGCCCATCTGAAACTTCATTTAACCAGCTAAGGTTTACAGTCAGTCTAACATTACAGTGCTAAATTCATTCAGAGGTTCAACTGGCTTACTGCAAGTGAAAACAGTATTGCAAGCTTTGATGTAGTTTCTGAATTTGACACTAGGCACAGATACTTTGGTGGGTTATAGGTCATTTGAGTCTGAACATTCAAGTCTGCCTACGTAAGCTACATCAAAACAACAACAAAAATTTGTTTTAAAATCATAAGGTGATTAAAACTGGATGATTAAAATAATTCTGCCAGTACTGAGGAATCTCTGCAAGAAATTAAAGATTTGAAAGAGGTTAAAATGGTCAAGTTTTCCCTAATATTTTGCTAATTGAATGCATTTGGGCCTGAATTTTCAGCACATTTTAAAAAACAAGCATAGATCCAATTCATTGCAGTCACAGCTGCGATCACTTGGCACTTGTATGGATCTGCCAAGGATGACTCAAATAGATACCTAGAAAATGTGGCCATTTTTAGCAGCCATTAGCAGCCATATGAAAATTTTGATTTAAGTGTCTCAATTACCATCACATTAGAACTTTGTGGTAGATTCAGTTCTCACTGTCACAATTCAAATCCATTATCCTTCACCTGCCATTTCCAGACACACTCTGGTCCTACAGGCTTTCCTAGTTACATGATGGATGAATCAGTTTTCTTTTGATCTTTATTCTCCATCACAGTTTATCATTGATATGTTTCCAGAACAGAATGTAGTCTATTCAATTAGGCAAAATGTGAAAATCTTCTTCCAAGAGCAAATAAATAAGGATCTACAACCTAAAACATACATGTAAGGCCTGAACATTGCTGAATCAACCCCAATTCTTCGGTTTCCTGAGCTTTGAACTTCGAAGACTAACATTCTTGCACTGCAATACATATAGTTTCTAATCTCTTTTTTTTTATGCCCGAAAATAAATAGCAAAAATTAGCTGCAAAGTAACCATGTTGCATCGTGCATGTATTCAACTGCACAGAACTTTAGTAGCCTATCTGGAAAAATAGCTGGTAAGTAATAGGCTATTGTTTTCAAGCTGATGTTATAGCCATATTCCCAGCATGCTTCACAGGTATTCTTCTCACAGCAGAAAAATTCTGGAGCAATTAAGATGGAAATAATATAGTTATGATGGCAGATTGAAGCCCTGAAGCTAAGGAGCCTGTGGTCTTAGCACAGGCTAAGTGTTCTAGAGTTTATGTATTAGAATGGATGCAGTTTGGAGCTGACATGCCTAAACCACTTCTGGGCTATCTAAATTGGAATACACTGGACTGTATGGGCATGTTGGCTGCTGGGTAGAGTTGAAGCATGTCTAGTGCACAGTGTCATGCACTACTGAGTTAAGCATGCTTATTGTTCAGGAAATTATGTTACTGAATTCTAAAAGCTTCTTACTAAGATTTAGTATGATTCCTTACTACAAGATGAACTGTAGCATCTAAAAGTTCAAAACTTCACTGTATTTGGCTGGACGAAACCAAGGTTTTGCTTCAAAGAAGACACAGGCTAAGAACTCCTTACGAAAGGCTTTTATAGTATTAGGAAATATTTGAAAAATATTCAGCAGCCAACACCTGACAAGAGAATTTCAGTCCAGAGTCTGAAATTTTGGGAAATGTAAATGCAAGTCAAATTTGAATACTAAAATAGTAAAGTGTTAGACAACCTTAAGTCTAGATATTATCTAAAATTAGTGTCTTTTATGTGTAGGAGCATGTGTAAAAGTGATAATATAAAAGTGCTACTTTTTTGTTAGCCTACTGCTTATCTGCTTTCAAACAAACTAAAAAATCACGTTATGGCTTCTATGAGCCTATATTCTTTTCTCACCTATACCTTGAAACATGTGTAATTCAGGTTTTATAAGGCCTCTTCAGAAGGGAAGTGGGTGTTTGCCTCTCCTGTGGTGGCAAGTACATGACTAAATATTGGCAAGGATGTATAAACTTGTATAAGTAATTTCAATGAGGAATTAATGTGAAAATAATGCAGATAAATCTCAGTGTTTTAGATAGAATAGATACAGATTCTCCATCAGAAAAAGACGATCTTCCATGTTACTAACCACATTATTGTGACTTTCTCAAATGATGAGTAAACCGAAGACTAGGAAGAAGTTCGGTATGGTTGTCTTTCATGATATTACTAATATTTTATAATGTATGGCAGTGATGAATAACCTTTCATGTATGTTTACAAAGTAATGGCATAATTGTTCATGCTTGCATGATAATTAAATGTGTTGATGTTTACAATTAGATGTAATAACATAAAGATGGTCTGAACATTTGCCAATGTATCTTCTATCTGGATCTTTTAAAAAATAATATATAGTAGCAACTAATTAGGTGACTAATATTTATGACAATTTATGAATGGTCTGCATGATACACACACAAGCAGACACACACACACACATTTACATTCTTATCTACCTTCATAGAATGAGGTGGAAAAAGTCAGTGCATTTTTAGGATAAGTGCCTTACTTCAGTCTAAGGCACATTATCCTTACAGAACACTTGACTGGGTTTGAATTGCAATAAAATATATGTAATAGTGAAGTATTTTATAATAAAGTTTACACTATCTGATGTTATAAAAAAAATTTCTTAGTGCTCCGATTTGTATGTATGTTTTAAACTAGTAGCATGAATCAATCAGCTCCTGTAGCGGAATGACAAAAGGGGTCTTTTAGATGTCTGACATGAATTTGCATAAGAATACGTGGTTTTTGTATTTTGATAAAGGTGTTTCTTGTTCACTAAAACTGAAAACTTTGAATGATTTTTTTCCTTGTAGTGACATTATAAAGGACAAAAAGCTATGAGTATTATCACTTCAGAAATATGCACAACATAATCTTTAACTGTTGCAATTAACCACAATTTCCTTACAGAAAAATGATGAATCATGGGCTAATAAAATATCACTGAATAAATAATACTCTATTTCTATTTTCAAATGTTCTTTGGGAAACCTTGGCTTAACTTTTAAGTCTTCAAGGACTGGGGATTAATGTGGCCCCATTTCTGAAGAAACAAACATTTTATTAAAACTAACCTGTAGGAAACTTAAACACAGCAGGAACTTAATAACCTTTGTCCGTTGCAGCTTTACAGAACCTGAAAAAGGGGACAGTGCATAAGTTCTGCTTAACACATTTGATATGTTACAGTTGTAAAACTGTAACCATGAGCAGCTAATCTAATTAAAAAAAAAATCAGAATTGATTATTAAGCTTCAAGCGAGCTGTGAACAAGGGTTAGTGATTGAAAAATATATGAGACTTCCATTCAAACAGTCAAATTAAGTGTTCAGCCCCTATTTAGGAGCCTTTCCAATATATTTTATACCCTGGGGAACCTTGATCCAACCAAGAGCCGTGGCCTGTGGTTGTTCTGCCTACATTTGCAACAGCTTGAGGTATGCCATCTCACATGGTTTAGGGAAATTGCTGCCAGTATAAGACAAATAATTCATTCCCTCTGGTCCTCAAGAATAGCTGGAAAGTGTAGTCTCTCATTATCAAATCTTCTGCTTTATTTTGTCCTGGTGTAGCTCTGTGTCACTGGCCTTGTTCACAGTCATCTCATCTTTGTCACAGATACATTTTTTTAATGTGGCAGAACTGCATTTAATAATAATGAGCTTGACAGATATGTACTTGTAAAATAAAAAATTATAGAGGATAAATTTGAAATTTTTCATCAGTTTAATGCAAAAATTTATACATTTCTGCCCATGTAGGTTCACACATAAAGCCTTGATTATGATGTAATCCTGTATGTTTGTCTTGGGGTGACTCTATCATGTGTATCCCCTATCATGCTCTATGCCCAAAAAGTAATATTGTGCCTTTTCTGTGCCTTTAAACTGAGCTTGAAAAAAAAAACCCAGATGAACTTTCCAAAGCAGCTTCTCAAGGACACAGAGATTACACACTCAGTGTTTTTCTGACTGTGGAAGGCACGAAGGGAGCACCCTGCTCGCTTTTTCTTCAGCCAGCTGGTTTTTTTTTTCCTCTTGGCGTGAGACGGAGAGCTGAATTTTGTTTCCTGGGACTTTGGTTTTTTTTCCCTTCTTCTCTTCTGAACTGTTTCAACAACATCAGAACACATCAGGAGAATTTTCTCCCTGAGGCCCGGGGGTGGGCCCACGCCCTCACCGACCAGCTCCGAGGAGGAGAGAGACCACACCTACAGAAGGACTCTGAAATCTTCCCAGGTTTCTCTCTATAACGAGGGTTTTAATTCATTATTTAGCATCATTATCCTTTTCCTGTGTGTTTGTTAAAATAAATAGTTTTTATCTCTTTCACTTTCCTTCGAGGAAAAATTTCCTTTTTTCCTGAACCCTGTGGGGGCGAAGGGTGGTTGCAACCTGGTTTTTCTCTTAGGGGCTATATTACTAGATTTTGGCCAAACCGGCACAATGTTCTTCATTTAAATAATAAAGATGTCATCCTACCTGAAGATTCCTTGTATTCAGTGTTTATTCTCTCCATTCCAATAATTCCTTCAAATTTTTATATTTCAATAGCTTCAAATTAAATCTGTAAAATCAAACATTGAATTTTAGATTTGTCAGGACCATTACTTTATTGCTTCCTTATATGTAGGTAGGTCTATCCAGTGTAAACAGATTTCACTAAGGATAAAAATGTGCTTGTTTTCCACTGTCACAAACCAGTCCAAAGGTAAAATCTTACCATTCATACATTCAATCTTGACTTTTACAGCCAAGAACTTTCAGATATAATTACTTTGACTTACTCAAATTATTTCATCTGACTCTAATCAGCAACAGGGGTGCCCTATCTCATAACATCTGAGCAATCTGAAAACATTAGGCTTTATGGCTCTTTGAACTGAATGAGAATATTGCTATTGCTCAAATTGGCAAGACATGTGACAAGCAACTGAAAGCCTCATGGTCTTTTGGTGACTGCAAAAGCTCTCAAGTAGATCTCATCCCCTTCTGGTCTGTGGGACTACATTATATGAGCGTAATCAGTAGAAAAGGGATCTTGATTTCTGAGTAGTAGGGAAAATGGCAGAGGACATGCTCCAACACCTTGAAAGAGCCTTGTTAGAAAGGACAGAAACTGTTGCTGGAAAATCTTGGAAGAACATTGAGTTTGATATTTTATAGCAAATCAGAGGCAGAATCAAGACTCATGTAAACATTTTCGAAGAGCAGTTCTATATCTAAGCCCTGAAAATTCTACATAAGACAATTTAAACATATTTTTTTCCTAGTAACTTTTGTCTACAGAGATGTTATTGTATATTAGAGTGCAATGTAAGTATAATGCATAATGATATGGAAAAACAGGAGGAAAAAAATATGCCTGGATTTATATACACAAAAATATACACTGAGAGTTGCCCCAAAGGGCCACTACAAGAAATTGTCTCACTTATACAAACTCAGTGCTCTTCTCTTTAAAGTGTGATACAAGATTTTTCTTTTCTAAAAAGATGTCATATGGAGAAGAACCAGCAAATGCTTTACTAACAACGTGTGTCACATCCCTTGAACATGCTACTCATTCCGAACCACATTCTGGAACCTGATTTTACTTATCTCATTACAGCTAACTTCCAATTAATTCTTCTCAACAAATGCCTTTAATAATAACTGGGGAAAAGCTTCCCTCTTGCTCTGACTGATTTCCAATATAACCTAGGTTACTTTCCTGTCCTGGTTTGAGACAAATTCGGAAGAATGTCCGAAATGAACGTCCTCTGATAGAAGGCAGGTTACAGCCACCTCTCCCCCACCAGGTTTGGAAAGAATTTTTCCTCAGAGGAAAGTGAAAAAAACCTATTTATTTAACAAACGCAGTGCATGCAAGCATGGGAAGAGAATAATGCTAGATAATAAAACCTCTCACTGTGTAGAGAACCTGGGTAGATTTTGGAGTTTTTTGTGGGTATGGCTTTCTCCTCTCTGGAGCTGGGGTTTGGCGTGGGCCCCTCCGGGCCTCCCGGATGATGTTCTGGTGTTGCTGAACAGTCCAGAAGAGAAGAAGAAGAAACCAAAGTCCCAGAGAAAAAACTTTCTTGCCTCAGCTAGCAAACTGGCTAAAAAGCAAGAAGTTTAACTCTCTGTCTCTCTCCTGAGAAGAGAGCCAAGAGCTGGGAAAAGCAGGAAGGTGCTTTCCTCTGCTCCACTGCCACAGGAATGCAGGGGAGTGGGGTGTCCTTGGGCACAAACTGCTCTGAAGAATTTGCCTGGCTTTTTTTTTTCTTTCTCTCCTACACAGTTTTAAAGGCACAGAAAGGCACAGGATTTACGTCTGGGCATAGAGCAGGTGATAGGGGATACACATCATAAAGTCACCCCAAGACATTTCCTCAAAAGAACGAAAAGCACCAGAGCAGCTGGAAACAGTTTAAGACAAATGGGAAGAAAAGAATGGCTGGACAGGATTGTCTCTCACAGTCCAGCCATTGCACATTAACTCACTTATACTGTGCATATCTGTTCTCTCTACAGGTCAGTAGCCACCTAGCCTTACACATTTTAGTTTTTGGAATAAAATTCAGTTTAGTGGATGATGGTTTCATATCCTCCAAGTTAATTTCGTGGACTTACTCCACTCTTCACTAGTTTCTTAAATTGCACTTTTCTTACATTGCATACACTTATACAAATGTCATAAAAACCTGCCACCTATACAGGCAACATAATTAACACACTGTGCCCAGTACTGCAGATGCCACCCATGGTCAAACCTTCCCTATTATGTCAATAATTTCAAAGCTGCTACTGCAGAAAGTTAGATATTTTAAATCAGAAGTCATTTGACCAACACATTCACTTTCCTCAGCAACTGTGCAGAAATGTTTTGTGACATTTCATTAGTAATAAGACTTTGTTTAGCATAGAAAAAAATGAATAATTCTGATTAATAAAGAAGTCCACACAAATTATTTTAATATTGGAGTTTGAGATTATGCCTGATTAAGCTGAAGTTTACTGATCCCTATAGCCTTTGAACATCATATATCCCTGGGTGAAGAGACGTGTGATTCAGAAATGAAGTCTAAGTTATTTATCTCTGTTATTTCAAAGTTCCAAGAAGAACCTTGTTTCCATCCTGAAAAGAGGGCATAGTATCCTTTGTTGCTGTTAGGTATTTGAACAGCTCAGTAGATGATCTGTACAGACCTCCAGACCACAAATCTGGCATAGTGTGTCACTATGACACTTGTAATATCTTTATATGATGCAATATTTTGCAGTGACACCCTCTACATTCCTCAGATGGCTAAGTTTCTCTGAGAAAATTTTAATTTCTATCACGAGCTAAATTTTGCATTGTGGAAATGAGGTTTATGAACAACCAAACCTGTAGACAAGAGATTATATGGACACTTGGAAATTCAGCTTTTATATCCATTTCTTTCTACCTGAAGATGTTTGATTTGTTTTTAACACTTTTTTCGACTTACATTTTTTGAGTGTGTCTTTCAATGCAGGTGTTACAAAGGAGAAGCTGAAGCGACCCAAACTGCATCCAATCTTGGGTTAACCCCATCCAATCCACCTGCTTATGCTGACATATTGTTTTAAATTTATACTCTACTGAAATTTAATCTCAACAGATGATTTTCTTAAGAGGCTCACTTTGACTAACAATGAGAAAATACTTGTAAATTTAAAAAAAATTCCCATCTTTTTATTTCAGTATTTGTTGTGAACCATATTTAAGAAGGAACTGCTTAAAACTCAGTATTTAAATTATTTTTTTGGTGCTGTTTTAATGTTATTATCTAAGTGGTTATTATAAGCACCTCATCATCAGTTGTTAAGAATTCTTGAGTATTTCCTTTTGAAGAAGGGTAAAAGGTAAATAATGTCTAGGAGAAAATGAAAGGCAACTGTTTTTTCAGTGTTTCAATGATTAGAACGGCATAAGCTAGGCCTTAGCCTGCCTGATATTGTGTAAAGCTGAGACGCGAAATAAAAGGAAACTGGCGTATAAAACTCATCAAGAAGGAATTCCGATGGGAAGGTCAGCCAGCTTTGTTAGAGTCAGTGGTGGAAGCAGAAAAGAAAGAGACTGATACAAAAACGCTGACAGGGATTTTTCAGAGGTTAAAAATGGCAGGAAGTTATCTGACTCTTAAACGCATTGGCGTTACTTGTCACGTAAGAAAAACAAAGAGGTGGGAGCACAAAGAGGTTCTTCACCCTTCGGGGAAAAACAATGTTACTAAGCACACTGATTATTGTTTCAAAGCCTAGGAGTGGAGGATTTTTTTTCCTAATCACCTAGTCCAGCTATTATAACTTGATTTTGGGGTAGGGAACATGGGTTTGTGTGTTCCGACAATGTTTCTCTTACTGAGTTTCTAATTTCATTATACGAAAATTTGAGTAGATGCCAACTTTTCTTTGTTTTACACTGAACCAGTCTTGTGATAGGTACTCAGTAAGTGATGGTTATTGCTTTCAGTGACTATTATAATGTGAATTTTATCCTCTTACCCAATTTTATTGCTATTTTTTAAATCGAACAAGACAAACCTGTTCCAGTTGGGTTCTGGTTGCCATTTGCTTTTTATGCAACCCATCAGTAACGACGCTGTCCCAGGCAAATGATGAATAGGTATTTTGATTTGGCTCTTGAAAATGCTGTTTTCATATTTCATGGTGAGCTGAACAGACGAACTTTACAGGAACTGGTCTGAAACAGAAATTTTCTACAAACTCATTCTATACTAGTGGGAAAGTAATATTCCTACAGCTGTACCTTTACTACATAATTTCATTAAAAACATGTTTAAAAAGATCATACCTGTGCTCCATCTTTCTCTTTTGCTCTCAGTTATGATATGTGGGCTAAATTTACATCAGACTACACCTGTACATTCCTCAGTCTTTGCCAAACTTTTTTTTCCTAGGCAAGTGTCTTTTTAAACTTTTATTCTTACTGTTTCAAAGCAGTTATTCTTTCAATTACTATTTTTCTCTCTTGCATACTTGAATGTCAGAAAGCTGCACCCACTATCACATGACCTAAATATTCACTTAGAGTGAAATATTTTCAAAGCAGTGACCTTCCACATCATGCTACAAAATTGATAGTAAAAGCCACTCTATGGATGGTTCTCTTTTCTTTTGTTCCTTTCTTCTAAGGAAAGTAGTTTGGAAATACAGCAATTATTCTGCCTGGATATTGAAAGGGATTTCTGAGCAACCTTGCACAATTGAGCTGGCACATGTAAAAACTGTTTCTGACTCACTGAGCTGGCATATACTGCTAAATCAGCATTGGCAGGACTCCAGGCAGCATGTCACCAACACTGGATATTGCAGTAAGTACCAGTTCTGAGTATTGTATCCAAATTGGTTTTATTGAATTGTTTCATTCAGTGCTGCAAGGTCTGGCGTAAGAAACTAAAGCCTTGGACTAAAAATAAAAAGACCACAGTGGAACTAAATATATGCCAGCTGAGCTATGGTAACTGAGTATGCTATTAATAAAAAGACTTTGCTTAAATTCCTTTCAATGCCCATATTTTCTTACTCACAGGGACTTTCAAATATTTTACAAAAGTATCAATTAGTTTACAAATTATCTTTATGAAATAGTTCAGAAAATAAAAACATAGACCAAAACATACAAAGAGTGATTATTAAGTGAAATACCCATGATTTTTTCAGCAATGTTTCTTTTTCTGGAGGGGATACCCTAGAAACTGTGCTCTTTTGTAGGTAATTAGGTGAATCTTGATATGGTAGTCAATTAGTCAATTCCTCACTTCAGTTTTAGCAGTGCCATATTTTCTTTAATTTTCTGCACACTAGGGACATCTACAGAGACAGCAATACAGTTCAGCCATTCATACAGATGTACTAGTCTGTGATAATTCGGTTAAATCTGGGCTGTATCCTTGGTGTATAAAAAGTGACACCCACTGTGGACAAGATTAATACCACGTGAATTTGGGCACGCACCAAGGACCTTCCAACATACTTGATGAAAAATAATATAACTAGGTCTCCAGTAAGGTTCATTTATTAAATGGTGTTAACTTTAGAGAGAGAGAATATAGTAGAGATAAAAATATCAGGAAATAGGACATTAAAATAGTGGAGCCTGAGATCATGCATCCTGGATGCCAGAAAGCCTGTATAGCTCTAAAAATCTGTGAGATCTTTGTTGGTCTTCCTGTTTGTGTAAATTGGATTAAAGACAATCTCTGTCACCTACCAAGGCTTTAATACTCTCTGACTGCGTAGTAGGCATACTCACAGGCTTTTGGAAAATAGGAAAAAACCATAAGAAATAATCTGCTCTACCCTTCTCCAAGACCCTTAGGAAATATGGTCTCAAAACTCTCCCGGAATGGATTGAAAGATGGTCTGACAGATTCTAAACAATTTTTCTGGTTGACATCTAAAAACTGTTTGATTATAAATGCCTACATTACAAGCTCTCCAGTTAGAGGAGGGTCAGTGTCAGCTTCCTAATAGTATGACAGGAAATGCTAGAGTGCTTGATTGTCCCTATCTGCAGGTTCTGCACATACTTTGGAATGGAATAAATCTCCATTCACAGAATAACTAAATACACCTGGTTTGAGATACAGGTGAAGTAAACATATTAATTTACAAAATAAAAAGATAATACAGGTATTGAGGCAATAGGTACAGAATTGAAAAGATTACTACAGCTCTACATAATAAGTTCTGAAAGTTTTTCTCACCCTGTTTGTATCTAGCTATAAAGCTGAAACATACTTCATGGTTTCTGGCTGAGGTACAACCCTGCATCTTCAAGGTGTATTAATGGAAAGAAATCTGTCAGGGGCAGGTCATAATTATTTTTATAGCAGATTATTTATGAGAGCTATTCATATTCAAAATCTCCTTCCCATTCTTTCTGGTTTTCTTAAGTCAGTGGTGAGAAGTTTCCTCTCATCACTTCATTGCCTTCCTTTCCTAGCTTTGAAAATGCAAAGGACTTCTGGGCATTATAACCTGCTGAAGTACTCAGAGTTGCTCAGAGGTGAATCGCTACCAAAACAAAAAGAAAAAAAATATTTTTTCCTACCTTCTAAAGCTTAGTCATTATTACCTTCATATTTATGAAGATAAATTGTACTTTACATTTCATGTAAATGTATAAATTGACAATTAAACTCCTTCAGCTGGGATTAATGCTTAGTTTTAACTAAGATTGTGTCACTTTATCTGTTTTTGGTTAAGACTGGATACTTAAAACTGACTTTGGATGATACTGAGCTTGGGATGAACTTAGCTATGAAACCTGTCTTTAGGGTTCATGCAGCTACTGGTGATTCTACAATCTGCTGGATGTATTTACAGCCATATGTTATTATAATTTATAATTACATGGTAGTTTTTAAGGTCTTCTTTCCTGCAATTTCAGACTATTCTTCCTCATCACGTCCAGCATATGCCATGTTAATAACAGATTCCTTTCCTTGCTGCCTTTTCTCAGATTTTTTAGCTACTTCCTTCCAACCTGTAATTGTATGTCATGTTTTCTGGATCTCTGTCCATTTTACTTCCTCTTTTCTGGACTCTGTACATAACTTTATTTGACTATCATTTTCCAAGACTGGATGGAGTTCTCTGGCTGATATCGAGCAGACCAAAAGTATAATTCAACATGACTTGAACAAGAAGGTATTAGACTGCTGTAGATCGTGTTCTCCCTCTCTTGGTACTGCCCATACCCTGTCTGTATAGCTGATCATTGCTGCTAATATGTAATACTTTGACATTCATTCCTTTGGAGCAGTAGCCTCCTTCCAGCATCACTTTTTCAGTTTATGAAGAACCTTTTGAGTGCAATTTTGGTTTCCATTATATTTGCACCTTATCCTAAGCTGTGTCATCTTCAAATGTGATGTCTCTTTTCTATTCCATGAAGCAAATCAGTAACAAAATATAGAACAAAACACTAGACAGATCTTGTGGGTACTGTACTGGTGTATCATTCTAGTTAGATAATGTGGAAGGATTTTAATTTCAGTTGGTACTAGCTCTATCACTGTACATTAATTTGCTATAAGGATGTTATGGTGGATAGTGCTGAGCCCTATGAGAGCAATATAAATTACCTCTCTTATTATACTTGCATACAAACAAGTTAACACATTTTTAATACGCATTAGCACAGATATATTCAAACAACTTTTTTTAACACATAGAAGTTACAGAACGTAAATGTATGCAACTATTTCAGATGAATGAGCATTACTTTACTCAAAAAATACAGTTAAATTCACGTATATATCTTGATACTAGAAAGGTTTCTCAGAAAACAAGAAGAGTATATGAAAATCTAGATTGAAATCAACTTCAGTGCCTCAACAGTCCATAGATAACCAAACAGGCCTCAAGGTTTCTGAAAGAAAAATGCCGAGTTTTTCCAACTCTCCAGCTGTAGTCAGCTGGTTTTCTCTATAGCATCTTTATTTTTTTGCACATTCAGCTCATGAAGATATGAATGCTGAAATCCCTTGAGTCTGTTGCTCTTCTAGAACTGACTGACCCAAAGGAATTTAGTTAGCAGGGCAGCAGAATTTCAACCCTAGATGTAAGGAACCAGCTTTGGTTATCACTTTAACAAAAATCGTTTCTGTCCTTAATGGCTGTGTGATGTATTGTGTAGTGTCATTCAGTCTAAGAGGTTTGCTAAAAAGTTCTATGGTTAGGTAATCATCAAAACTGAAATACTTGAATTGCTTTGAGCAGATAGCTAAAGGACATCTTCCTGTGAAAGAACACTGGTGATGATCATATATGGCAGACTAAATACCTTTTTAAACCACCCTGCCAGGGATTATTCAGTGATTTTCCTTTGGAAATCTTTGTAATTCCTATGACCTATACAGTTGAAAAAACCACCCACCCACAGTTATAGTTTTCCAAAAACAGAACAAAAAGAAGAAATAACATACTTTTCATAAGGGACTTGGTATTATCTGAAACCCTATAATAAAAATTTCATTCTCTTTCTTCAGTTAGTTGATTGATTTCAGTAGGCGTGCCTGCAATCCAATCAATTTTAAAACAGCTGTAAAAATAGATTTCGTTCATTTAAGGATATCCTACTCATGGATCAACAGCAAAGTTAGTAAACATAAAAAAGAATGTGATGAATTACAAATATTCTGATAATACCATGCAATTTACCCCAAGACAGTGATTCGTCAGTGATATTTGGGCTAACTGCTCCTTTGGAAATCACCAGTATAGCTGAGGAATAATATATATTAAAAATCTTACTTTATCTAGCAGCAGAGAGAGGTTTCTTTGCAAAAAGATCTTGTGAAACACGATAATAACTGGTTAACACTCATCTGTAAGTCTTAAAAGGGTGTTTACATAAATAAAATATCATAATAATTTCAGACATACAGAATGTTATAGTTGAGATCAGCTATGGTAGCCTTGCTAATACTATGATCTATGTGTACATTCTTGGGAACAAAGGATGTTTTTGTTGGAACTAATTCTCAGAAAATGAGACACAACTGAATGGCGTCAGCAGTCATTCATGGTGCTGTATTAAGGATGTTGTTGTTGGTGTCAATAAATTACATTTCTCTCCTTTACAGCATGGTGATCATGAAAGGGTTGAGAGTGGGGGAGACCCAATATCAAACATCCAAAGACAGACACAGAAGTGTTTAGTAGCACATTTCCACTTTCAATAACAAGATAGTAGTATTTATCTCTGTGTTACAGTGAACACAGAAAAAGGAAGTTCTAAACAAGAAAAAAATTGCCAAGCAGGAAAATTCAACAATTCTTGATTTCATGTTTCCAAAGGTAGAGAGATCAGAAACAGACAGAATGCAATATATTGGTGCAAAAATCAAGCTTCTGTTTGACCCTTCTTCAGCAGAATATCCTGAGGTTTATGTAGTAAAATGAAAGCACACATATACTATGAACTACAAATTCTCTACACTTTTAGTCCTGTTCCTTCCTCTATAAGTTGGCAGATTCAGGGGAAGTCATGAAGGGCTCCACAGTAAGCGTACCTGAAATAATCTAACTAGAGTAAAACGACTTTTTGTTAATTTTCTATATGCTGATTTACTTTCATTAACCGGAAATTTTATATGACTCTAAAATCTCAAATTCATCAGGCATTAGTAGTATCTCATATCAATGTGTTCCCTAGGTTGAATATCTATGGCATATATTTTTTCCTTCAGCTTATTCTATGTATTTTACTCTTTCCTTCTTTACTCTAATGAAACTGCTGATCTTTCACATTACTCAAATTTGCCAAGCCACTTACATGTCTTCAGTAATGTGTTTTGAAACCCTTTTTTATTATTGATGTAATCTTTTTTGAGATAAAATTGTCAGGACTGAAATCAATTCAATGGGAAAGCATAATACTAATTCATACATATTCAGAAATATTTATTTCTTATTCTTTGTTTACAACAAACCGTTTATTTTCATATTTGACTTACATACAATGAATCCTCATCCCCCAAACATATAGTTCCATTTTAATGGCGATACTAGGGACATTATTTGATACAGGATCTCTAAACGCTTCTAGTTTCCAGGTCATGTAATTTTAACATCCTGTGCCAAATACTAGTTTCATTCATGCTAGCAGACATCTAACAATATTTTAATGTAATATCTGTGCTTTCTATTGATTTAATGCAATGACATTCAAATAGTTCTCTGTGCTAGTTATTGAATGATTAATATCTGTGGAAATCTAGAAGCTTGTAGATTTTACTTTATCTCAGCAACAGTATATGTGAACTTATTTGAGAGATTAACAGGGAATTGTGACACCCTTTAAATCACCCTGTAAAATGTTATTTCCATTCACAGTCTACACCTTCCCCTAAACTATGGGCAATTTTTGTTTCCTAAAGTCATTCTGTATATTTCATGAAAGTATTTGAAATGGGTAATCTTTGTGTTTTTTCTAGTGCAGATACATGTGAAAGGTACCCTTCAGGAATAGCCTTGTCCTTGGCTGAGGGTTCTCTCCCACAATACTCTCTTGCATTCTTTTATTAACAGTTGATTTTAGCACCCAAAAAATCACTGAAAATTTAATCTGAAAAGTTCATTTGCTATCATTCTGTTACTGAAGATGACAAATGAGAGTTCTGCCTGTTATTATTAATTAAAGTCAAAAGTGGTACAAATATAAACAACAGCAGACTGAGTTGCACAAGTAAAGATTGCAGGAAGCCTCATGAACATGATCAATTGATTTGACAAAATTGTGATAGAATTATCAGTAATGGCCCAGCATAGTTTGGACATCTCTGTCCTAGATCCCCTCTAGGTCTGGAAGGTCTATAAACTGACAGCTGAAACTCCACTGGAACCAGTACACCTTCTGTTTCCCACTATGTTAAACTGCATGATGGTCAACGAGACTTTCACTTTGCAAGCAAGTTGCCTGGGACTGTTCTCTCCTGCTTCCTTGGTCTAAATATGCACTAGGAGTTTACCTCCAAATACTCAGGCAATTGTAAGAAAACTTCTGCTTCTATTTGTGATAATAGGTAACAGTTTTAGGAACCATTTATTGCAATTGTTGATGTTCTAATCTCAAGTATTGCAAGATATGAGGGGAGTTGTCCTTTTGTCTGTTACAGGGTAAGTTACTGTTACTACACAAAGCCGTACTGAAAGTCCAGCAACTTCTTGTCTGTGCTGTTCTGAGAATGACGTGTTTTGAGGATGCTTTGTCTGCTGAATCCTTTCTAATATAGCCTACTTGTAGGATGCATTATGTTATGCTCCTCTGCATGCTCAAATGGGCACAGAGAAATGATGGCTGTTGGGAGATGTTTGTTCCAGGCCCATCACAGAAGCCATCACCCACTCAAAGGTCCCTCTCCAGGTGACCAGAGGAGCACAGGGGGACAAAACCAGTTGAGAAATGCAAATTAGGGACGGAAAAGAAGAAGCATCCTATCAAACCTGTTCTGGGACAGACTGAGCCTCATTTTCCAGGTGCGAAACCCATCAAGATGAGTCAATGCTGGAGCACCTCATATTTGCTGCCTAAAGATAGATGACGTAATATGAGATGAAGGAGAAGAACATTTCAGGATTGGCAGGATTTACTATGGGATGTTTAAGAGAGGAACTAATGGCAGGAAAAGGGAAGAATTTAGGTGATTTAAGGAAGTGTGGGAAAAAAGGATGAATAAGGGGATAAAAAGGGCCTGTAACATAAATAGTTGCTTGTGGGTATGCTTGTGTGGCCATGCCTTGTACCTGAAAAATGCAGTCTGTCCTATCTTCTTATTAAATTCCTTCCCTACTCTTTCTTGGGTGACGGACTCTCTATTCTGTGTGCATGTGTGTGTCTGGGGCTCCAACGGGCACCAGATCACCAGATCGGTGCACCAACGGGAACCAGATCGTGGGTTGGAGGGTCTGTGTGTCTGTGGTGCCAGTTACCGGAGGATGTGGACTCACTGGCTGAGCGTATGAGCAAAGATCACCCCAGACCCTGCAAGGCGGTGAAGCGGCCAGAGAGCCACGTGTTTGCATGTCTGCCTGAGGAGGAGACCACAGGAGAAGCTGACTCTTGGAGGGAGCAGGGGACTTCCAACCTTATCCAAAGAACAACCAGAAAGACTGTGGGGTCGGGAAAAAAGGATGAGTGAGACCTGATGTTTGTGTAACTCATGGCGGGCTGTGAACAGTGTCATTGCTCATGGAGACTCTGCTAAGTTATTCCACTGCCCCTCTTCTGACTTCTCCCCTAATCATAGACAATGAACATTTCACTTAAAAGGTCACTTTATGTGTTTCCAGTACAAAAGCTGATGAAATAAAGTATTCTGCATTAGTATAATTTCAAGTCCCAGGCTAATGAAGAAAAAAACATTACCAGATATGTGCACAAGCATGCCTCTGTCTCGCAAATGGAAGCCAGATGCAATTCTGCTGAAAATAAACATATAATAAATAACAGACATATGTTATCAATTATATCCTATATATAATCTACAGTTGGCTCACAATTCAGAGAATGATTTTTTTCTTTACAACTGTTTCTGCAGAGTTACAGTAGACTGAAGATAGAGAGAACTGTCAGTAGAATGGCTATTGCTTTGGCAGACCCTGAAGACCTTCGTGTGTGAGGGTGATGATGGAAAAGCTAAACCTGTAGCCAGTTACAGTAGCACCTTTACATACAAGGTGTTCTGCAAAAAAATGGCTTTCCTTTTATGCACTCTTTACATTCAGTCACTGTTAGAGTGAGGGTAATGAAAGTGATTAAATAAAACTTTAAAAACTTTTTATTAATTTCCAGTACTTCTGTGGGTCATTTTCTAAGTGTTTGATACAGACAGTCTGAGATTTCATTCAAGTTTTGAAATGAGAGACTTGCCTAGCAACAACGAAGTATCAGTGCTTTCTTGGCAATGCTGATATCACAGCATTAATGTTGTTTTAAGAGTCTGCCTCTGAGTATAGCATATAGTTTATATTTAGCAAGAAAATCCTACAGGGATTCCATAAATCTGCAAAACGGTCAGACTTTAATGCTCTTAACAGTCCACTGCACAGCAACATTTCTGTGTATGACTCAGGAATAAAAAATGCTAGGTCAGCTTCACATTAACAAGCCAGACATTTACTTTAAATGTGAGGTTTTTTTCTTTATTATGAATGAAGTTTTAATTTTCGATACTGCTTATTGATCTATCCTCATTTGTTCTTTGTTATGCTAGTGACTTTTACATGATAACAAAGGAAAATCACCCTGCTTTCCTTTTAATGAAAAAATTATTCATCTTAGACACTCAGACTGAGGCAGCTTCTTTTTAAGATTTGTAGAAAGATGAGCTTAGGTATTATTTAGTGCTAAAGAACCAGTGGTTGCAACTTTAAAACCAGTATGTATTTTTGTGTAAGTATCATGAAGAAATAGTAGAAAAGATCTAATCATTCCAGATGTTGAGAAAGGCATAACTATGTTGCTACGTATCTTTGCAGTCAAGTAACATCTTGTGTGTTCTTTCATGGCCAAAGGTTCACACTATTGCATTTCATTAAAAAATGAAATATTGTTGTTAAGTGTTCAAATAGAGCATACATTGAGACTCTTTACTAACTAGATCTTTCTCAAGCTGGACCTACTTGTGCTTGGCAGAAAAGTTACAATAAAACTTTTTAACAAGCAATATAGGACTCACATACTGGAACGTGTTTCCAGGTTATGTATAACCAATATTAAAATACCAAACAGCTGTGATCCTCTGGGTCTCTCCATACAGGCACACACGTACATGCACAGAGTCAGAGAGGAGAATCTGGATGATCTTGGTTGAAAGGCATCTTGAACATTTGGGTAGCTTTTGTTATGATTATTTATCCTATGCTGCAACACCAGCCTGCTAACCACAAAGGAATTCAGGTGCATGCATAGCAAGCATACGTAAACAGTCTGCTGTTGCCATCCAGAAAATGCAGAACTTGCACTATTTTGAAACAGCACACTAGCATTCTGTTCTCTTGCTGTGTTCTTTAACCTCTTCTGAGGCTTAAGAAAGCAAGAAAAGAACTGTCCTGTCCTTAGATAACACGTCTTTCTTTTTGCAGTCTTCAAGTGTTAAATTAAATTATTTTCAAAGTATTTGATTAATGAATAGATGCAAATATACTTCTTTTATTTATACTGCCTATGTCTGTTATTCCTGGTTTCAGTTAGAAAGAACATTTTGAAAAACTGCATCAGAAAAATCTGTATGCTTGGATTTGGTACTCTTTACTTCAAAAAAATTTTTCCAGTTTAAATTTATTTACTGACTGATTAAGCTGCATGGAAAATACAAACTGGGCTTTTTCAGTATGACATAAATCTCAATGTCTTTCAGGTTCCAGTATCACATTTAGAGAGTTCATATAGTATCTAACTGATGAATACACTTGATTTACAAAGTCCACAAATGACACAGACCAATATCAGCAGAAAAACTACTTACTGTATCTCTTAGAATTTTGTGGGATATGAAAACTAGATTCCAACTTTTAAAACTGTGTTTCATGACACTTGTCAGGATCCTTGTTAAGATACTTGTTAGATGTTAGTTGTTGGGGTTCTTTGGAAATTCCTCTGTCCGAATTAAGGTGCAAATGAGACTATATTCAGTCAATAGGGTTTTTTCAATGGTAGATAAGAGAGAGAGAGAAAGAAAGAAGTAGAAAGTAGCTGGGGGGGACATAAAGAGAGTGATAGAGACAGGATAAGGAAAATATTACCTCTCCATGGATCCCAACAATGTTCCGTTGATCCTCTCCAGCTGGTCTTGGTGGTGAAAGTCCCCCCAGAAAGCACAGAATCTGATGGATTTATATACCCTCGAGCCAGGTGGCAATATCCAGGCATGTCCCCCTGGGGGATGGGGAGCAGTCTCTTACAGCAGACTCTGGATCTGTTGCATCTCATGCAGTCCTGTGGGGCAAAGCCTCTCACATGAAAGTCCAGTGGATGGGGCCTGTGGGGTTGGGGGGTTCCACAGCTGGGCCAGTTTGTGTAAAAGGGAGGATGGGCGTTCGCTGCCTCTGAGCAGAGGTTACACCTGAAACCTCCTCCCCCCCCACCCCGCCTCGTTTAAGGGGGGAGTCTGTGTAAACCTGGCTTCTGTGGGCTGTGGTCTCCCCCACCCCAAACCCAGCCAGGGATGAATCTTAGCAGGGCTGCTGGGTTTGGCTCACATTCTTTTCTTTGTTTACCTGTTTGTTTCTCTCCAGGCCTGAGGATGATGAAAGAATGGGTTTTCCCTTTATCTAATCTCAGTAGTTTGACTTACAGTCCAAAGTCCTTCAAGGAGGTTTCTATGGTTGTAGCTTCTTTAAAACTTTATATCAATGTTTGAAGTATGAACTATTTTCAGTCTTTGACAACACTAGCTGTAGTAGCTATATCTGAGTTTTGGTATAGGTATACAAAAAATGGAAAGGCCATTCATGAAAATGCAGTTTAATTCTAGGTAAAGACGAAATTCACAAATTGCAAACAAATAAGGGCTGCAGAGATAAATTAAGCACCATTTTGGCAAAATGGGAGTCTTCCTTTCCTACAGGCAATTTCCCCTGTTTTAAAACATCTTAGTTATTGGATTCTAAATGACAAGAAACAAACAAAAAAAAATCATACACTTGAGGTTTGTGCCAAAGCTTGCTTTAATTTAAAAGTCTCAGCTTATTTCTATATACATAGAGCAAGCTGGGATATAAACAGTATGAATGAGGATGTTCATTTTGCTTTACTGCAGTTCTGTGGCTCTATGCTAAGTTTATATAGAAAGAATCAAGACACGGTTCATGCTATGTAAATGTTTCTTGCTCTGATTTACACGTATAATGAGATATAGAGAACACACCTTCACTGCTACTACAGTGTCTAGAAATGTATTATTGGAACTCAGAGGTTTGATCTTATATATTTAATTTCAAATGAATATGTTTAAATGAGAGCAAAAACATTACATATGAGAAGACTGGGATGTCAAAGTAACTGGAGTTTTACCTGAGTCTCATTGAAAGTACTACTTATCAACCTCTCCATTCACGGGCCTGCAGAATTTTAATGGCAGCAATGACACAAAAGAAATGTGTATCACAAATGAAACGCTGTGTTCCACAGAAGTTCAACACTAAGCTTAAACAAAGTTATTCTCTTCAGATGGTTTCCTTATTCAGCCACAGTCAAAATCATACTGGGCTGTGAGAGAGAAGGAGCAGCAGCAGGTTGCTGGAGTGCCAGGGTCGTGAGCCAGGCCATGGGCAGCAGGGCAATGGCCTGATGGATAAGTCCCATAGTATCTGAACAAGCAGGGCAGAGCAGGGCTGGGGACAGTCAGCCGTCAAGTTGGACAGCAGGCAAATCCAGAAGCAGTAAGGCAGGTGTAAAGTCAAGCCAGGCAGTGCTGGCCAGCAGATCGGGTTCACATCAGTGAGCTATGTGGCTGGGCACCTGCATGGACGCAGTGCGCCCCAGAAAGGGAACAAGGGCAATTGCCCAGATTTAATGCGGCTCCTGAGTGCAAGGGAATGGCCTCTGCTAAGGCTTCCCACAGCTCCTCCTCAAACAGCTCTCTGAATCAGGGCTGCACAGCTGCGCTGCTGTCAGTGCTGGCCCTGAGTCCAAGCAGCCAAAACCCCATGAAGGGGCTCTGGCACCAACTTCCTCCAGTTCATCCTTTCTCATTCCCTGATTGCAGCCAGGAAGTGGGAAACCACAGATCTCACAGATTTGGGCACTGCTCAGAGGGTGACTTGTTGCCCCACTGAAGCGAGCATTCACACTGTGTCGTTATTTCCCTTAGTGGCCTCACATACCTATCAAATAGGATGTGACACTTTATACGGTCTGTACATGTGCATCACATAGTGTGAGAATATATTTTGAAGCCTTCTTATTATCTCTCTATGAATGTCTGGCTATTGTGCTGGTTTTTGCTGACATAGAGTTAATTTTCTTTATGATGGCTAGTATGGGGCTGTGTTTTGGATTTGTGCTGAACACTGTGATGATAATATAGAGATGTATTTGTTATTGCTGTGCAGGGCTTACACAGAGCCACTTTTCTGCTTTTTGTGCTGCCAGGCTGGAGAGGAGGTTAGGGGTGCCTGGAAGGTTGGGAGGAGACACAGCAGGGACAGGTGATCCCAACTGACCAAAGGGATATTCCAGAACGTATGACATCATGTTCAGTATATGAAGTGGTGGGAAGAAGGAGGAAGAGGGGATGTTTGGAGCGATGGTGTTTCTGTTCCCAAGTCACTGTTAAGCGTGATGGGGCCCTGCTCTCCTGGAGATGGCTGAACACCTGCCTGCACATGGAAAGTAGTGAATTAATTCCTTGTTCTGCTTTGCTTGTGTGTGCAGCTTTTGCTTCTCCTGTTAATCAGTCTTTAACTCAACTCATGAGTTTTCCAGCTTTTACCCTTCCGATTTTCTCCCTGATCACACTGGTGGGGGAGTGAGGGAGCAGCTGCCTGGGGCTTGGTTCCTGGTGGGGTTAAACCACAACACTATTGAACTGGCTATCTCTAGACCAAAGATTTAACTTCATTTTAAGCTAAGAGATGGCATTAGCTGTATACAAATCCTGTGATCACTTTTGTCAGTCTATTTTCCTCCTAAAGCATACATAAATTAAAAAAAAGAATTACAAATACGTGTAATACCCACCTATTTCTTTAGGGTTCTTGCCATCTAATGCTCAGAATTTTTTGAGAATAGAGTAGAGGTGTAGTCTGTGCAATCTAAGAGCTTTTATTTTAATTCCAGTGTGCACATTGGTAAAATGTTATAATGAATTTGAATATGACCTGTTCTGTAAAAATCTACTTTGTTTCTAAAATTTGAGAGGTCCTATATTAGTATTTCAATCATTACAAAGTTACTAGAACTTGTCTCTTAATTTCCGTATGAGATACTGAAACTCTGGAGTAATTATGGTTTTATAATATGTGCTCTTATAGAAGTAATTTCACTCCTCTCTGCAGCCTATTAATCATCTTCTAGATTCCACAAATCAGTATAAAACTAAGTGTACCAGGGTCAAATTCAACTGAAAAAGGCAGATATAAGTATCACAAAAATCTCAGCAATTTGAAGTGACACCCATAGCTCAGGGCATTAGCTCCGGATTAGAGTTACTATACAATGTAAATGTTTATGCTGTTTTGCAGTGTAATGCAGACAAGAGAACACAATCAAAGCTTTCACAGACATAAACAGACATCACACACTGTAATTATATTTGTCTGCAAGATTATAATAATCATAGATGGCAGGTATTATAAGGCAGTTCTTTTTTTCTGGTTAACCCCTTCAGTATACTCATCTTACTCCAAAAGGAATTTCCATTAATGGAATATTTATATTTATTTATATATTTATATTTATATTCATATTATTTATATTTATATACATATTTATATACGTATTTATATACATATTTATATATTGGAATGTTGGATTGGGGAGGCCATTGTCTAATTGTCCCCATTTCCAACCTCCCGGTAAAGGAAAAGATGGTGAAAAGAAACACAAGGCATTTGTGCAATAGCCAGTGTGTGCTGTTGTCCTTGCCAGCCCAGACTGCTTCTATCATGCTGCCGAATACGGAGCAGAGCCTCATCACTTGAACCCCTGCGAGTGGAATGTCTCTAGCAGAGGACATGATACAGGGAAGAGCTTGTTTCCCCTTCCAGTTTATATTGAAGGTTAATCATCTCTCCAAACTTAATGTCAGAGGTTGGCTATTTTGCTTGAACAGCAAATTAGTCAGGAGACTGATTAAAGCCTCTGTTTGTTGTGAATGAATTGTTAAAAGGCAAATCAGTCCCTTTTAAAGGCCATTTCCTGCCCTGAGTCATTCACATGGGACTCACACTGAATTCAAGGAGAATTCAACACACTCTTCCAAGGGCAGAATTCACCCCACAGTTTAAAGGCTGTGAACTTTGTAAATCCTTAAAAACAGCTTATATGCAGTAGAAACTGTACTGACCTCAATATAATGTCTACAGTCTTAAACATTAGAGTCTGTGAATGTTACATGTTGAATTTTGATCAAAAACACAGAAAAAAGAAATTTACATTTTAAGTCTTATTAATTTATAAATACAGAGCATTAAAAGAGCCTGTTTTAAAAAAGGAATTGTTAAAAACAGTCATGTGCTAATACCAAAAATCTTTTGAGTATAGTGAAAGGCATTTGCATCCGTCACTGATAAAGTGTGCATAAAGTTACAACAGGAAAGATGCCTATTATCAAAGTTAACATGTTGAACAAGTGGTATGCACAATATTATTTTTTTTGGATGTGCTAAATACTGGTTACTTGTCATCCTGAAAAGGAAAACAGAACATATATTTTCCTCAGCATAACAGCCAGGGTTCAGTTCATATTTTTAAGACAAAAAAGACTGTTTACTCCATGTACATGAAGCAGAGAACGTAATTATCATTGCAAGTATTAATGTGGCTTCATACTTTAAAAAGTGGGTAATAAATACTTTTTCAAAACGGTTTCATCACTCAGTGATTTAACACAATGCATTATTAAGGAACATTATTAAGGAACTTAAATTTTATATATTTTCCAGTTGATCTGTTAATTTTCATGTCCTTAGTTCACACTGAGGCATAACAAGAACACAAGAACTTGTCTATAGACATGCCTGTAGATATGTTCAACAGGTAATTTATAGGGCTTTTGGGTGAAAAGGGGTTCCATGTATCAAGAAACATATGTATTAAGAAGCACATGGGAAACAGCAGAAGTAGCTCTTAAGGTTAGGAAGCAGCAGTTAAGATTTCTCTTAGTCAGTCTTTCTCTTAGAACCAAGTCCGATTGTATGCCAGTATGAAAGGCTTCTTAGAGATCACTCCTGTTAAAATCCCTTTCAGAGCAAGTAACTTGCCGTTTGAGCCAAGCTCTATTTCTTTCTTGCACTTCTGGCCTCCCTGGCAGTCCTTACATGGAGGGCAGGCAGCTGCTATTATCTGTTCTACTCACTGAAGACAAGTTAACCCTATCCTCACCCGGCATTTACAAATTATCACAGGATAAAAAGAAAGACTGTATCTCAGCTATTGCTCCATCGTGAGGTTTTGAGATCACCACCCAAAGTGAATATCCCATGCTTTTCTGAAAACTCAGTATTACGTAACTCATTACCCACCTGATAAAAATATGTGGATGATTCATATCCATACATAATTGAAATTTATCTGAGTTCCAAATATGTGATCCTGTATTTCAGACCCACTGCAAGGATAGAGATCAGCTGATCTGTTCTAGGCAGTCTTTCCGCCACCACTCACTTCTCTGTACCCTACACTCTACTGGCTGAATGTCAGACCTTTTTCTGCTGGTGTTTTTACAGAAGTAAAGTGGTGGTTCTGGTTTTCTCCTACAGTTATGGTACAGAAAATAAGAAACACACTGCTAGGAAATATTACAGAATTTTCGTTCTATTCCATTTCTGTTCCAGCTCTATCATTTCTGCTCATGGAATTGCACTTATTACTGCTGCTGTAATAAATATTTTATTTACATCTACAACTTGCATATCTTTCTTGCACTAGCATTTGCCAAACTTCTATTTCATCCATGTTGTTTATTTGCATAATCATAATATTTTACTGCATATCAACTACTTAACTGTATTTTAATGAAAGTATTTAGCTGTATAGAAGAGTTTCTCATAACCATACCTGAATATAAGATAGTATTGAAAACCAACAAATATAAGAATGTTTCAAAATAGCAAAGAAAATTTCACTTCTTTCAGTTACAGTACAAGATACCAGCTGCTTAAATTCATATTTGTCCTTCTGCTTCATTTTCTCTTATATTATGACAGTTTGTGATAAGTAAATACAGGCATTTTCTATCAAATGTAAAGTTTTGATCCTTAAAGAAGTAAAGTTCTGTCAGGTACAAGGATTATAAAAACAAAGTATAGTTCTCTGCTCTTGAAAAATGTGCCTACCAAGAAGGAATACCTATATAGTAGAAATTGAAACAGGCAATAAAAAAGTCCAGTGACCCTCAAAAATATTTAGCAAACTGCAGCTGTAAGTAAAACATGCCACACATTCATCAAGCCAGTAAAGTGAAAATGAGCTTTTATAATTCAGCCTTATTTCGCTGCAAAAGAGACTGATAAGAATGAATAGACTTTGAGAAAACTAACAAGAATCTTATGAAGTTCAACAAGGACAAATGTAAGGTCTTGCACCTGGGGAAACATAATCCAGGAGTGCAGCACAGGCTGGGATCTACTGGTCTGGGAAGCAGTTCAGTGGAAAATGTTCAGTGTTTTGGTGACAACAAGTTCAATATGAGTGAACAGTGAGCTGCTGTGTAAAAAGAAAGCCAACAGGATGCTGGGTTGAATCAACAAGGACATCATCATCAGAGATAAAGAAGTAATTATCCCTCTCTGTTCAGTGATTTCAGGCCACACTTGGAATACTGTGTTCAGTTTTGGTCCCTGCTATACAAAAAAGTGGACCAGCTGGGGATGGTCAGGAGAAGGAGAAAAGGTACAGTGAAGACCTTAGCACCATGTTCCAGTATGTAAGAGGTGGTAAAAAGAAGACAGAGACTCCTTTATTTACAAGGAGTCATATGGAAAAGTCAAGGCAAGGTACTCCTAGGGAGNTGAGGAAAGGCTGAGAGGAGTGGGGTTGTTCAGCCTCGAGAAAAGGTACAGTGAAGACCTTAGCACCATGTTCCAGTATGTAAGAGGTGGTAAAAAGAAGACAGAGACTCCTTTATTTACAAGGAGTCATATGGAAAAGTCAAGGCAAGGTACTCCTAGGGAGATTTCAATTTGACACAAGCAAAATTTTTTACTATGAGAAAAATTGGCCATTGGAATAATCTCCCCAGGGAAGTGATGGATTCCCCAGCATTGGACATTTTAAATATTTGACTGGACAAGATGCTGCTCCATCTTGTCTACACTGCGGTTTTGTCAAGAAAGGTTAGACAAGATGATCCTTGATGTTCCTTCCAACCTGGTATTCTATGATTCTATTATTAAGTTGTGTATGGAAAAGCTGCATAATATTTCTTTCTTGGCAATTCCAAGGTCTACTACTGAAATACTCTTTCAACTGAAGCCTGGATGGAGACTGTGAAATAAGCAACTGGATTTCTGAACAGCAAATTATGAGTTTTCTTAGAAAAATATAAAGGCCTCAACACTGAAAATTCTGGTTGGTATACAACACTTTGCAACTGATTTCTGAAAATAAAAGTAGCATATTTGATTTATCTTTCAAGGTCTTAAAGGAGACATTCTCACAGCACTCAGTAATATATTTCCTGGTTCATCATATTTTTGGCTTTAATCCTAACTTGCATCTGTTCAAGCTAGATCATATGTTTAGCCTTCCAAGTCCTGAAAAATGCAACATGACATGAATAGGAGAGCTCCAAATTGAATATAATACCAATGTTTATCATAATCATATGGAATTTGATGAAAGCATATTGATATTATTACATACATTATTTCATTGCTAATGAAAAAATGTATTTCTGTTCTTGTTTGTAGAAAAAAAAAGAGAAATGAATACAAGTGAAATGGAAGGCATCATGAGCTTCATCTAAATGAATGAAAAATAGAACACAAGGCTATTATTGTATTTGTCTTGGATGTTGCTACATGACTGCTGATGAAGTTACACTGCTCAAAACAAGGCAAAACATCAAAACATGTAAATGCTTGAATATATCCAGTGACATTTAATAAGGCTTTCAAGGATGCAACTAATTTTAGCACAGTACACAAAGCCAAGAAGACTGGAGTAGCAAAACAAGACTTGGCTAGACAACACTTGAGAGAATCAAGGGTATCTGAAAATAATGCCCTATCTACATTTTCAGGTGTGTTTTGATATCCCTCCTATCTTCTTGTTCAGGTATTAGTCCTTCATGAAAAAAGGTTTTTATTATCCTGTCCTTGAGAATATAGGACATTCTAAGAATCCCTCTGAAGGAGGCCCCAGTGTGGACATACAAATTGAAAGTCTTTCATCTCTCACTGCTGATGCATTTAAGGAGAAAGAATGTCTATGGGGCAAAATATGAAGATGTGGTGGTAGAATAGGTGGACGGATCAAGAGATGGGGGAATGATAATTGAAAATATCCAGAACCATCCTCTGTCTTCTGCTTGTATAAGAACAGTACTAACAAACTCCTGCTACAAAATAATGCAGAATCTTAGGCAGTAAAGGGCACATATAACCAGTATTGTGATATCTGGCTTTGTGCTGAAAGGGCGTTCTCTGAAGTTGCTGGCCAGTAGAAATCTGTTGACCACGGCTTCAGTTTAATAGAACTCTTTCTCTGCTGACAAAGGATGCATGGCTTGTATAGCTGAACTTCGAATGTAACCCAACTAAATCTCAACCCTACCAAAACATTCCTTGTTTTATTAGAACTGGTGGCCCCACTCTCAATGTCTCTGTACGAGATTCCCTTCCACCAGCAATCATTATGTGAACAGCTGTTTACTCAACTGTGGCCTGAGATGAGTACTTGTCCTTCACATTCTGTCCTGACTGAAGTGTCAGTTCTAGAAAGATGTTTTGTGCAAAACCTTAAATGGAGATGCAGTTAAAATACATTGGAATATCATCTACCCTATCATCTTCCTAGCAAGCAAAACAAATTCCCACAGAGAACAAACGAACAAATTAAATCACAAAATTGAAGCATACAATTGCAAACAGAAAACACACTAAAATAAAAGAATAAATAGAGAATTTAAAATCCACAGAAACAGAAATATGGTGAAGAAAGAGAAATGGTGGTCTGTGTGAGTGGCTTTGAGAAGCAGCAGGGAAAATTTAAATCCATGGATGCTCTGATTGCAGGAACAGCAAGTCTCAACACACAAAGCAAAATCTCCATAAAATGACAATGTCCCAGCAGGCTTGGGATGAAAGCAGGATGTAACCTTGGGAGTCATTCTTGAAATTGAAATAGCCAACATGAAAACACACAGTTGATACATAAAATTAATGGGTTTTGTTGCTTGTTTATCACACTAGACTTACAAAACACAACAATGGTTTTACAGCCACATTTTCAAACTTAATTCCCTGAAACATTAGGAATGATGTTTTTTTTCTCTCTGTGAAGAACAGAGACCATTTTTTTCCTGCCTGATCCTAGCCTTTCTTCTCATCCATCCACTAATGCCTTTTAAGCAGTACAAATGCTGGAGTCAGAGCTGACACTCAAGATTTGCCCCCAAACGATGAAGACAGCACTGCAGCTGAACTGTACAGCTACATAATTTTTGAGGTAATCACTGTGTTTAAATTCATCTTTGCCAATGAACAAAGACAATACCACGGCAACAAAATGAGGACAAGATCGGACAAATCCACTTCATAGTTTAACAAGAAAAATGCATTTATATATAACCTGATGTTATAAATGCTGATATGCATCCATATGTGTACTATTGAAGTATGTCTAGGAGAAGGTGGTCAAATGCTTCAAAAGACTGTTTATAAGCATTTGTTCAATTTTTGAATAGCTATTCAAATTAACTGTGCTTGTGCACCTCATTATGTGCTGTTTATGAGCATTCGCGTCCCTATCAACATTCTGGAAGTTCTGTTCTTGAGAAAAAAATAAAGAAAGGAATGGTGAATAGCCAGTAGTTTCATTTACTTTCTTTTAAGTTATTTCTGTTAAAAATGTAGACATTCAATAATAGTCTAGAAACAAGCTATTTTTACAGTATTTTTGCCACACACCCCAAAGTATAAACAATTCATTAGCAGCCTTAGCCTGAACTTTGCTAGTATAAATTGTTGTTCAAGTCTTTTTAATGGCAAATAAATTGGAACACTTTAATATCCAATCTTTAGGACTGTCTAGGCTGTGCTCAGTTGAGCAACAAGAAAAGAATAGCAAGAGTGACTATGCCACTATTGTGCTAACAAAGCACTTGGGTTAATAGAGACTATTTTGACCTTACGGCACAAATTAACACTACCTCAGGGTTCCTTTAATTTAGGCCACCCTGCAATAGCCTCTGGCAGCCAGGGATTATTGGATGAAAGCAAACCCGTTTGCTGTGAACAGAGATTCAGGAGACCTTCATCAATTCTTGACGGCACCATAGAGTCTTTGGGTGATATTAGGAAGCATTAAACTTTCTGTGCCTCCAGCAGCTGTAGGATGAAGCAGCAGTAGCATTTATATACTTTATAAACATGCTATTTAATTAGTTTAACACATTTTTGGAAACTTTGCGCATAGAAGTCCACTAAGAGCTTTGTCAGTCTTTGGTTGTCTGTGGCAGAAGAGTCCCTAACTCACAGCTGGTGGCTCGGGTTTCAATACATGTACATTTTTTTGTTTCTACATGTCTTTTTAGCATGCAAAATATAAGAAGACATCCACAATCACCTATAAAACCCAGCTTTGTTAAAAATCCCTTGAGTATATGCTTCCTCGATATAATACATATACCTGAATAATAGTCATAAAAAATATTCTGTGAATGGATTTGCACATATGCATGGATTATTTTTGTGGAATAAGACATCTCCAAAGTCCAGCTTTTCTGCTGTGTTGTAGACAATACACTGTTAAGGGAAAACTTCTGTATGAAGGAACTTTGATACAATGGGTTGTGTGCAAATTCTGAAAAATTTAAATGTATATTTTGAACAGTTTTGCCATTCAGATATTTATTTGGTTACAAAACTGTCAGTTTTAGCATACTGAATTTTGTATTACTCTGTAGTGAACTAATTGCTTTACTTCAAGTAATAAAAAAATTAATTACGAAGTTTCAAATTTCATGGTTTTTCATTGAATTTTAAAGCAAATCCTCACTGATATTTCATCACACCTTGTATGCATGAATTCCATAAAAATGGAAAAAATAATTATTTAACTGATTTTTTTCTACAGAAAGTTATCGAGAAGTTATCCTTACTTAATTAACACATACCCAATTAAATATTCTGAAGGTAAAATAACTTAGTAATTTTCTTTTTACCTATATTGTCTGAATAAAGTAGCACATCATAAGACGGACAAAAAGTAGTATCTGAGTTTTAATAAACTAGAGAAGATACATTGTGTACCTAATGCAAAGGAAACAGAAGAGGTGATGTTCTCAAGTATATCGAATATTTATGGGCTGACTGTAACACTGGCAGGAGTGACAGGTTGCACTCAAAGTGCTTTAGAGTTCTTTCGATTATTTAGTTGACATATGTCCAAAATTCTGTGCACTGGTATCTAGTGTGGAAATTTTCACTTTAACATAATGTTGGGAAACCTGCTGTCTTTTTATCTTGGAGAGAAATATATAAATTATTTTCTGGGGCTATTTCCACACAGTGTCTCTCTAATGGTTAAGGAGAATGGACACCAAAGGAAAATCTTTCTGAGTTTAAGTTTTGAAATACTATTTTTGGAGTCTGATTTTCAGATTTTGCGCCTGTTATCAGTTTATGAATACTTATGAAAATAATTATGCAAAAAAATGATCTTGTCTATCACCCAAAGTCATGTTTGCCTGATTTCACCACAAATAGTCTTATCTCCAGTATAAATGGGAGAGGTATATGTGTGCACATCTGCATGCACATGAAAGTTGCTTTCAGCTTTATGCTTCAAATTTCTTCCCTGCAACAACTGAAATCACAGATGTTGCTTTGTAGCAACCACCCCTTCTTTCTTCAGTTGCTAACGGTCAGCAATATTATTTACGAACTCTTGCAGGTTTTATACTGGAATGGCATACATTTTATGAAAATAGCGTAAAACAAAATTCAAACTGTCATGTATACCTAGGCAGAGCAACATAAAAAATGAAAAAGAATGATAATGCAGCTACATAAATGATGTTTTATAAGCAGCCATATATGCTCTATATGAAGAATAATAACTTCTTTATTATTTATGCATTGCCATAAGTGTACACACGCATCAAAGTCAAGGCTTGTAGAATATTTAATGAACCAAACAATAAATATTTTCAAACATGCTCAGAAGACCTAAGCTAACTCAAGTCCCAGCTGAGGAGGAAGGCAAGATCAGAGCAACTGGGGAGCTATGAGAAATCAAACATGCTATGAATGGGTCAGATATAGCCCAAGTGCACAGCTGTTCCGTGTGCTCACAAAAAGCTAATGCATTAAATAGTTAATCTTTCATTAAGAATGTGTAATCAATTGTCATGATTTGCTCAACACACAAGAAAACTGGTGACAGTTCCCCTGAGACTGTAATTCCAAGCTTCAACACTATTGGTCTGAGGAAACCTCACCTCTTAGTTTTAGATACAAAATATGGCAACTGCAATTTTGTTCTTTCCCAAAAGTATAAAGTAAAAGAAGCAGAAAAAAAGACAAGAAAAAAGGATGATATCAAGACAAACTATTCACCTCTGTTGGGACAGAGTGAGGATCAATACTGAGTTATGAAAAGACTTTGCAGATTAATCTGTAGATTAATACACTCCATCAGCAGCACCTGCCATTTCAAAGAAGCAACAAAAGGTTGGGGGAACAAGATCAAGCAAGAATACTCTTCAGCTGTGATTCCTCCTTTGGAAAGATGCCTTTATTTGCTCACTAAAGGAGTTGAGTCCAGCTCCTGGTGTTGGTGTTGATGGTATAAGGAGGAACAAGGACTAGTGGGATGGGGGATGGGACTCCAGGAAGTCTCTTCCACTAGTTACAGCCACTGGGGTTTAATGCGATCTATAAACTCATCTGTCTGTTTACATACCAGCAAATGATACGTCTCTCTGATCCACTTACATTTTCAAGCCTAATGTATACACAGGGCACTGACGTTGTGTATACAAGACACAGAGATAGCTGGGGGCTGTGTGCTATCCCTGCTTTCACAGCACACTGTCACTCTTATAAATAAAGCATTCGCTCGGGAAAAGAGTCTGAGAGCTGGAGAGCCACATTGCGTGCAAATCCAGCTCACTGCCTGAGCTTCCTCGAGGTTGAAGCTAATCCTAACTGACATGTTACAGTAAAAGTACTTTATAAAATCAATATTAAATTCACAGCCTTTGACATCCTGGGACATCAAAGATAAAGGGGAAATAAGCTGTGGAGTAAACAGTCCTGCAGCTATGCCAGTTGCTCAAGGAAAGAGGCAAAGGAAGACACAGGAGACCATGGGGTAAATTAGTACAGTGCTAGTCTTGTTTTTATACCAAGGTCTTGACATCAATGAAAACATTATAAAAACAGCACGCGAACTCCTACAAACAAGAAAAAAAATTACGAAAGACTCACTCAGATACAAATTCATATAACCTTTTAAGGCTAAGGGGATTTAATGCTACCTATGCAAGCCACATTTTTAGCTTTCTCTTTCAATAAATTATACCCAAGAGTGATAAGATAATAAAAATCTAGTAATGAAAAAATGTACCACTGAACTAAAGAACTGGGCTACAATTTGACTGCACAATCCTAACATGATATGATCATTCCAGCTTTCTGTGATGTACACCCGCGTGTATTCTTCAGTCATCTGGGCTGACATACAGTCAGCCATCACAGTGTTTGTACTATGGGTGTGAAATACAAATTTTACTGAGTCAAGAGGAGGAGAGCTTGACCAGTGGTGGAGCTACTTGCCTGCTTAATCCCAAATTCTGTCTTTCATATGTAGAATGACAGTCATGATTTATACTTTAAAAGATAACACTGGCCATGATCAAGGGTAAAAGGAGGACCACGATCAGCTCAAAACTGGAAAATCTCCCTTCTTCACCTCTCGCTATCCTCCTCAAGCTATTTCCTCTTGGTGAGTAAAAACAGCATGTACTCTTGATGCAAGGTTGTGTAAGTCAAGATGGTCTTGACTTACAGTCTTAAGAACAGACATCTGATATGCAAACTCTTCTACTAAGAATAGGCATTGAAAGAGTAGGAAAATTAAATCTTTTGCACAATGAAATTTGCTAAAACTGTAATTTAAAAACAACAATATTTGACTTATTACAGGAAACAACTAATGAATTTTTACTCATAATGAAACGACACGCTAGCTTGCTGTACCACATAATACTGCTACCAACCATTATGCTCCGCTTAGTATTTAGGATGAGACAACTGTTATGGTTTAGGAAAGAAAGAGAAAAATATTATGTTTACTAGAATTAAATATGGAAAAGAAGGCAGAATAACAACAGTTTTTATTTAGTTAATGTGTCTTTAAGAAAGAAATTTCTTTCCTGATGCTTAGGAAAACATGTAATTTCAACATTATTCAACCCTAAAGTTAGCAAGAACTAGATACCTAAAATTATTCTGAATAGCCTGATTGCAAATATTTGAGGGCACCAGACTAAATTTAAGGTGAAAGAACTGAAGGACTGATGCGGTGAAAGAGATAGACTTGATAGTACTGACAAAGGAAGAAGCCACCTCACCTCTCTCTACAGAACATACACATTTTCAGACATGCATATGACTGCATAGGGTTTTTCTAGCCCTTAGAGCTGATGTCAACATTTAGGAAATGATAATTAGGTGGTGACGTGTGATGTGTGATTGGGTGGTTTGGAAATCCTATCAGAACCTAAAGAAAAAATAAAAGAAAAAAAAAAGAAGAAGAAAAAAACCCCAAACCCAAACCAAAACAAAAAAACCCATAGCAAAGAAAATACCAGAAATGTCAGTTCTAGCATCTTCCGTTACCACATGTCTGAGATGCAGAACTAATTTTACTAGGATGAATAAAAACTTTGTCAGCAAACAGGATGGAACCATTTTAATAGCTGTCACAAAGACCAAACCAACATTTAGCCTAGGGCTAATGTCTTCATTTGGGAAATAAAAAAACCCTCACTGCCTCTTCTAAATATACTGCCTGGTCTCAGTGACCAACAACTGGTAATGGCATCTATGGCTGCCCTTTTGGAGCTTTCATGTGCTTGGCAGCATGCCAGTTTTAGAGCTAGTAGAGCCAAATCTGTGTTAAACAATTACTTTATGCATTATTTTACCCTTGTAGAATAAAAAAGCAAATATGCTGATTGCCAGAAACCAATGCTTTTCAGCTTGCTTTACTCAGGGGTATAGAAGATTCAGTCCAAAGCAACTGATACTTCAGAAGGCACTGAGTACATCCGGCCCCGTGGAAGATCCATGATGAGAGATTTGAGGATGACACATAACTCGGAAAGTACTTCTCATATCAGAAGGAAACTCAAGAAAATTAAACCAATTCAAGATTCAAACAAGTAATTTGAGTTTTGGAGAAATATTTCCTTCATGTTGCTTAATGTAACTACTCCCCACAAGAAAAAACATTCCAACTGCTGTATTAAGGACTTACCTTTTTTTGTATTCTATGTGATGTTTTGTGTGTTATAGAAATGACAAACCCAATTACCTTCATGTACAAAAACAATATAAAGTGTATTAGATATTTGATTTTCTTGAGGTGTCAGCACTGTTTATCCTACTGAGTGCTATAACTCATACCATAAATATTTTTATGTTCTGTATATATTTGCACACTGCACTTGTAATCACATCTTAACAGCTCATAGCAATGTACTAGGCAACAAGAATAACATCCATTACAGATAATTTGCATTTTCATTCCCTGAAAAGAGGAGCCATATACAGCCAGTGCCTCGTTTTTGTAAGGCTGGTTGGATAATTTTTGGTGCTCTGCTAGAATATTTTTGGACGGATCTTTTTTTTGGATATATTTGCTTTCTTTTGCAAATTTCTGTGGTGCTGTACACTTAGGTTAGAGATGGCAATGTAAAAGTAATAGATCTTCTCTTTGGATGGAAGTTTTCTACAACTGCTACTTTTTTTCCCCTTTGCAATCATTCTATGACAGATCAGTTCTTTAGGACATTTTGGTAGTTTTGATGAAGATACATTGATGGTCATTCAATAAACTGCAGTGTGCCCAAGAGGTTGAAGGTTAAATATTTCCTCATAGTGAAGAATAATTTGTATATGGTAAGCTAAATGTCTCTAAATAGCCCTGTTTTACAGTCTTTCTGAGGCAAATGTAATGTAGAAGTCTGTTCTTTCAAGTCCAGGGTCTGATTTGATCAATATACAATCATACTCCCTACCTGCAATTTGAAGATTGTACAACAATGACTGTGTGTCAAAGGAAACATTTTAAATACAAAGTATTAGACCATCACTAGCTGGAGTTCCTACATTCATGCCTGATAACAGTTTGGTTTTAATTGGACAAAAGGTTGTCTAGAAAACATCTCTGACTATGTAGCAGAGAGGGGTACCATTACATGTTGAAGTAATAGAGGAGAATTATACTTCTGCTTGTTCCTTCAGGAAATAACACTTCAAATGAAATGTCTTCTGCAAAATGTCCTGGAGGGTATAACAATATGCTCAACATAAAATAGATATGCCATAAATATGCAGAACATTACACAACATTATGAATTCATATCATCACAAATGCTTAATTGAATTGTTCACAAATAATTTATTATGGCCTCTCAAACTGTTTTTGTTAGACTTATGTAAAACCCTAAGAGAGTAAACCCATAAAATAAAGACTTTAACACAAAATGCTAAATGTATTTAATATTATATTTAATTATTTTTTCTATAATATTCAAATCTACTGGGCTCTGTCTCTTATCTTCCAAGCAATTTTTGAATTAGTATCTTAAAGCCATCTCTTGACCAGCAGGAAATGATCAAATAAAAAATTCCTGTAGGATGCAGAAAAATTAGTATCTGCTTCTGCTTTTCATGCCCACTTCTTTGGCTATACTACTGAGAGAGGAGACAAGAGATTCAAACACAGGATTTTGTTTTATATTGCATAGTGCTGTTTTTAGCTCACCAAGCCATGGTTATTTATGGTTCATTTCCAGGTAGTCAGGCATAAGAATGTCAGCTACAAAGTCTATGAACTGCAGTGGACTATTTTGCTAACATAATACTTCATATACTGATAAGAACACAGATGAAACCAAAGTGTAATTTTTCATTACTACAAACTGGTACACAGAAGTGGCCCAAATTAGGTGACACATTATTATAGCAGTTATTAAAAAGTCAAAATTTGCATCTTATCATTACACATTCATTATTCAAAAATACGTAAGATAGTGAGGCTATACATAGGGCATCACAACTGTACTCCACTATCACTGAGTTGTAATTAAATAATGGGGATCTGAACTGAAATTCTTTGGTTGAGCTGCCTGTAGGAAGCCCATATTAATAATTATACTCTTGAATAACCATTATCAACTTCTACTGATACACAAGCTTTCTCTTCCTGCAAGGGATGAATTAAATACAAACAAGAAAACACTTTTCTTTTTGACTGAAATAGTCTCAATCATGTTATTTTTTTAAATGACACTTTTTCTGATTCTGAAGGAAATATTATTGCTTCGTCACTGATGATCGGTCAAGTCATAAGTCTCTACTGCACAGGTTGTTCATTAATGAAATATTAATGTGACCTCAAATATACTGGAAAATTTAAACTATTTGTGAATTTCTAACAGTGAATCTCATTCTAAATAACACAGTCTCTATGGTATCTGTACTTCTATAAACCAAAAATTAGCTAAGAGTCAACTTTATTGGTATAATCATAGTCAAATATGTTAAATTAAACTATGTCATAGCATCTCGCCTATTTCAATCCGATATTCAATTAATAAAATAAATAAATCAAACATATATGCAGATGACTCATTCTGTGTTTAAAAAGTGTTTGCAACTTCAGATGTCAAAATCATTGCTTAATCCACCTTCTTCTCCATGTTTCCTTTATCATTCCAGGATTCCTTCCGCATAACCAAAAAGCATGAGGTGGAGAAGTCTAGAAAGGTCCTTTCACAATGCGTATGATTGTGCACATATTGTAGCAGTGAATGCTGTTCACCCACATGGGTAGCACCACCAAGAACACTTGTTGGAGCAAGTGCTGTTGAATTTGCATGAAGGCTGTAACTTCCTTCCAAAATATTAATGCATTAGAAACAGTGCAAAGAGGAAGGTTTTTTTAAAACAAAAAACTCAAAAGCATTATAGAAATATTAAGTCTAAACTATAAAGGTCAAAACTTCCTCCACACAAGTAATACGGTTTTTTGCTTTCATTTGCTTTCATAAGAAACCCAAAAATAGAACGCAGAAAGAAGAACAATCTATCCTCCCATAGTTTTCTCAAAAGCAAAAGAGAGATAAACACTTTAAAGGAAGCAAAATCTAAGAAACCTAGGCATGGATTGCTGCTTCCAGAATTAGCAAATGCCAGTCTTGGGTTGCAATCCAGTCTGCGTCAGCAGATGAAGAGAACTACTGCTTTACCTCAGTCTAGTGAAGACAGTTTCCATGCAGTTTGTCAGAAAATGGTGGTCACAAAGAATACTGATTAGGCTTCATGTTTGCTTAACACCTCTCTCCCCCCACCCCCCCATTTTTCTTAAATGTTTCGTTAAGTACTATAATGTAAACCGCTGTGGAGAAAGATGTATAACTCTCCAAATTTGAATCAGCCAGGGTCACGTTGAAACCTGTACTGACATTTCCTTTGCTTTCATTGTTATGTGAACAAACTTCACTGGTTTTAAATGCTTTTAGAGCTGTCTGTATGATGTTCTCATACTCATCAATCCGTAATTGGACTAAAGTCTCATATGGGTATGTATACCTGCAGTCAGCTTGGTCTTTTGTACCAGATCCCCTCGGTTATGAGTGTTTTACTTCTTTTTATTTTGATTTTACTTGAAATAGATTGCTAGACTTCTCAGCGGTAACCAAACTTAACTCATTCTGGTGTAATAAAAATGTGGAGAAAATAGTTTTAAGGATTAGAATCCCGTGTTATTCATGGGCTACCAGTAAACATCATGTACAACTCATTGACTGACCTTAAGACCAGACTTTCCCTATCACACTACCACTGTGCCAATTTCATAAAGGAGCTTTCTCCTTTGGTTTCTTACCCACTGTCTTAACGAAAAAGGGAGATCAAAGCACTTCCGCAGAAGAAGCTTCCTACATAAGTATTTCAAGGTCTTTATAATTTTTCCGGAAAAAAATTTGGTACAGCTGACCTCTAGTAAAATATTTGTCTGAAAGCAATACTGAGCACCAGAGTTTGAGTTGAAGTGAATAATCCTGAACTAAATCAATACCAAATACTTCTGAATCCTGACGAATTGTTACACAGCAGTCTTAACAGAAAAACCGAGTCTCGGGAAGTTTGGGTTTTACTTCTGTCTCTGCCATTTTTCAGCTCAGTGTGATTCCAAATCACTTTGCATCTCTTGTGAATTCTCCCATGTGTGGCTTACCTTGTCTGTTTAAATTGAAAGATCTTTGGGAAGAGAGCTTGCTAAATTTCAGTTTTGTGGCTAAGCCAGCAAGGCTCTGTGTTCAACTGTGATTTCTAATCTCTCCTGCCATAAAAAAATGTAAAAATGTACTGCTTGCCAGAATGAGGAAGTTGAATGTTAACCTTAGATGTATTCCTTAAAGAAGAAATCTACTGCAAAGAGCAATTAAAATTCAGTCTTAATAGTATTATTTTTCTCACATAGACTTAAATCAGCTATTAACTGGTGACAATATTTTGTGAGGAATCAAGCGAATCATTGCCACAGAATCACAGAACCATTTAGGTTGAAAAAGAACTCTGAGATCACTGAGTCCAACTTTAGACCACATCAATTAGACCATGGCACTAAGCACTACATCTGGTCATTTCTTGACCACCTCCAGGGATCATGGCTCCATCATCTTCCTTTGGCAGTCCGTTCCAGCGTTTAACAACCCTTTCCATGATGAAATTCCTCCTGATGTCCAACCTAAATCTACCCTGGCTCAGCTTGTGGGTGTGCCTTCTTGTCCTGTTGCCAGTTGCCAGGGGGAAGAGGCCGACCCTAACCTTTACTTTCAGGCAGTTGTAGAGAGTGATAAGGTCACCCCTCAGTCTCCTCTTCTCCAGGCTAAATACTCCCAGATCCCTCAGCTGCTCCTCTATGACTTACGCTCCAAATCTTCATCTTATAATTTCATTTGCAATATTCATATCATGTCATCTTCATGTGTAATATTTCTGTTATTCTCATCTGTTTTTTCTTACAATAACTTACAGTAAACTCTTCCCCCATCAACTTTTAAAATATAGTAAATACAGAAACTCATTAGAAATAGCAAATATTAATGATTACTGCCATTTCAGGTAATTAACTGAAAACCAGTTAATTTTTGTTGGGTTTAAAACCATCTCAATAACATATTAATTTAGAATGTGGACATTAAGAAAGGCAGTTCTACATATAAAAAGGACAGAATCTTTGCTATTAGTAACATATGATAGGATCTCTCTTCACATATGCAGGTGTTGATTATTTATATAGCTGCACAGGTAATTAACAACAGGTGTTATTAAACAGCTGTATCTGTAGGAAACAAACCTACAGATTTACCCTATCTATAGACTGATGCAATTTTGATTTATTGTTAATAGTATTTTGGTATAATAGCAGTTTGTAGTCTTCAGAAACAGAAAAAAACCTGCCAAGGCACTTTAGGGTATTTTAGCACATGACAGACATTCCTTTTTGAGAAGTGCTTGCGGCAATTTAATTTAGAATATGTTGATATTATGCATAAAATCTTTGCTATTTGAAGAACAACTTCCATGTATTTTAGTTCACTAGGAAAGAAGGAGAGTCCATTGTAGTTCCTGGGGTGCATCAGAAAGAGAATTGCCAGCAGATTAAGGGGTGTGATCCTGTCCTTCTACTCAGCCCTCTTGAGGCCTCACCTGGAGTGCTGTGTCCAGTTTCGGGCTCCTCAGGACAAAAAAGACAAGGAACTCCTGGAACAGGTCCAGTGGAGGGCAACGAAGATGATTAAGCAACTGGATCATCTCTGCTACATGGAAAGGCTGAGGGAGCTGGTCGTGTCCAGGCTTGAGAAGAGACAACTGAGAGGGCACCTCATTGATATCTGTCAGTATCTGAAGGGAGGGTGTCAAGAGTATGGAGCCAGGCTTTTCTCAGTGCTGCCAAGCAGTAGGAGAAAAGGCAATTGGCAGAAACCGATGCACAGGAAGTTTCACCTGAATGCAAGGGAAAGCTTTACTGGGTGGGGGACTATGCACTGGAAAAGGTTGTCCAGAGAGGTTGTGCAGTCTCCCTCCCTGGAGATATTCAAGAACCGTCTGGACACAATCCTATGCCATGTGCTCTAGGATGACCCTGCTTGAGCAGAAGGTTGGACCAGATGACCCGCTGTTGACCCTTCCAGCCTTATTCACTCTGTGATTCTGTGATTCTGTATAGAGTTTAGTGTTCAAGAACTTTCTAATCTTTACTGGTCATATAATATATATTTTTATTTAGTTTCTGGGTTTTTCAGTTATTTTCCAGACCTCAGGTATGTTACAGTTTTCTATGAATTAATGTAGCATTCAATTCTAAGTGGCAGGCTTACCTATTGAGTAAATTCCCTGAAACTTCACACTATGATACAATTTCTCCATGTCTAATCACTCTGAAACCATATTTGCCTTTGAACTAAATTTTTTTACATGAATGTTGTTTGTCTTATGATATTTTGTTTTGTTTTATTTTAGAATTTCATCTGGAACACTAAAACTTCTTGTAAGCAAAAGACTATATGTTATATAGCTGTTGTATTTTAGAGTTCCTCATTTAGACAATGGCATTTGTTGAATAATATTCCTTCTGCTACCCCTACAATAATCTGCTCAAATGTGACACTGTTATAAAAGACTCAAATAAACTTGCCTGTTGTCTGTAATGTTAGTAGAACTAAATTTCTACTATTTTACAATTGATGTTCACTGAACATGCAGCATGTTGGGAACATGCTGTAGAACACTTGCTGCAATTGCTATTACTAATTGCTTAATGGAGGAGTAGGGTTAAGCTCTGGTACAATATAGACATTATTTTATTTGTGCTTCAGTGAATTACCTAACCACATGGATGAGAAGGAGGTAGAGATAAAGGTCAGACAAAGTACTAAATAAGAAATCTGGGAAGCTGGTGCTAAAGAGGCTTAAAGCTGGAAGGGAAGTGAAAGTGACTAAATAGGAAAACTGAGGTTAGAAACTATAAAGATGTCTAAGAATTACGCTATTCAGGCAGTGAAATAAAACTGAGAAGAAAAATACAATAATGTACAGTATACAGAGCCCAGTCCCTTAGGGCTCTGTCTTGGAACTGGTGCTCTTCCATACGTTCATCGACAACGTAGACAGTGGAATCAAGTGCACCCTCAGCAACTTTGCAGATGACACGAAGCTCAGTGGGGCAGTCGTGGATGCCCCACCAAGGCCAGGTAAGATGAGGCCCTGAGGAACCTGGTCTAGTGGGTGGCATCCCTGCTCATGGCATGGAGGTTGGAATTAGATGATCTTTAAGGTCCTTTCTAGCACAAAATATTCTATGATTCTATGACTCTATGATATAATATTATTATAACAGCATATTGTAATGGCTAGAAACTGGAGAGCAAGGAAGGAGTGAGGTCTGGAGGATGTGGGGAGACATATAAAACAAATACCATTTTCAGAGTGTGCAATGAAATTAATTATTAGTCTGTATACTGTATAGTCCATTGAGAAGCATGTCTTGTGTGCTGTCAGTCTTTAGATTAGTTCAGTTACTTCAATGGCTTAAGTAGCCAAAAAATTTTCAGGGAATCTAAAATAAGGGATTCATCTTGGTCCTGGGAGTCTGATTTGCTTGAATGTCAAGTATTTACATTTGCAATAGAAAAAGTTGGGCTATAAAAATATAAATTATACTATAAAAAATTATATACATTGAATTATAGATACTATAATGAATGTAATAAATTATTGTACATATGAGAATTGAAGATGGGTTTCTCTGATTTTGGACTTTTATTTTAAAAGATGCATTTTGCTTTTCTCTCTGCCTCTGTCAATTTCCCACCTGTAAAATGAGGAGTTCACCTCCAGGGTCAAAAGGACCAAATGAATATAAATTAACTGTTGCATGAAATAGCCAAACAGCACAGTAATCAATGCCACAGAAGAGACATTAATGAATTGTCATCTAAGTAAAGTTTAAATAACGAAGAGTAAAAAAGTCATAGGGCCACACGCTAAACAATGAGCAGAAAACAAAACTCTAAATAAATGCTCATTAGAAAAGTATTGTCCATCCTCTGCAGGGAATGTGACAAGAGTCCTGTGAAAACCAGTGTTTGTGATGCTTTAATTAAGCAAAATATAACCATGAGATGTAAGGGGAATGATGGTTTCTGCAGGCACCTTTATACCATATTGAAAGTTTTGACTGCCTGAGTTTGAATCTCCATGTATTTTAAATATTTTTTATGGTTTGATATTGTAGGGTATTGAATTACAAGACAATAGATGATGAAAAATTTCCTTAAATAGCACAGTTCCATTTCACCTTAAAATACATGTTTTGATAATTGTAAACATATTCAGTTGTTTGTATACTGTTATATTAAGTAAAATTGGCGAGCATTTGTACTAAAAGGTCTTTTTTTTCCTAAAATCTCTGTGTTTTAGAGAGTTTTAGAGTGCCAAGAAAACTACACGCTCTGTGGCTGCTTCCAGTTCAATTTCCTGAACATTTATTGCAACTCATCTTTGTGCCCTTTTTTAAGCTGTCAATGCATGTGATATCTGACCTACTTTTCGGAACTTTCTATGACACGGAACCCTTCAAGACTCACAAAATAATTAAAAGCTCTAATTCTAATATAATCACAAATCTCAAAGCAATGCCAGTAAAAGGATTCATCTCAGTTCTTCTTGCTTTGAAACAGAGCTGCAGACAGGGGCAAGAAGCAGCAGTGGTCTGCACATATCATCTGTTCAGCAGTCACATTGCTCGGAATTTAAAATGTGTATGCTAGTGCAGATGCACTGACCTGGAGGTTTGTGTATAGCACAGGAATATGGAAAGAAAAAAAAATCCTCATAAAGAATCAATTATAAGGCAACTGGAATTTTATATGCAATACTAGCTGCTTGCTTGTATTGTTAAAATGATGACTAAAATATGATAATTTAGCAGTATCTAAACATAATAATGAAGAAGATGACTCATCTACATATTCCAGTGTTATTTGTATTACTGGTTGTATACAGAAGAAAGATATTTCAAATAAATTCTGAATACCAGATCTCTGATTTCAATAAATTTCAGGTGCTCCAGATGTTAATTATTGATTAATTTGCACAAATAGCCTTGCTTAAGCTTGAATGTATTTTCTGAAAGTTTGTGTTATTTATTCTTTCTAAAAAATATAGCATGAACAGGTATTTATTCCACTAATGTTCTGGATAATAATTTGAAATCCAGAATATTGAATATTTGCCCTTTTGATTTTGACTGGAGAAAACTGTCGTGTTTTGTGATTTATGTGAGGATGGATCACTTAATAGGATGCATAAAAGGAGTGATCACATTTGAAAGGATTGAAGATACACTTGAAAAAGAATAATCACTGTTATTTGGTAAGATACCTTTTTAAAAATAAAAGCATATTTACTCCATAATGTCCACCTTTAACTCGGAAAATAATACCCTAATGAATAAATGTATCAAAATTGGGCTCTATGGGATTTCTTGCAATCTCCTGTCAAGCATCTGTTACTAGCCATTACAGGAAACAGGATACTGAACCAGATGGACCATCAGTCTGTTTTGAGGGAATTGGTTTCTGATGCAATACCAACACTTAAAGTAAGTACATCAACATAAATTTGCTCAGAAGGCCCAATATATACAGTAAAAAAAAAGGAAATAAATACATAAGTATATCGTTATTAAGAAAACAAGGCAGGAAGATGATTCTACAGACAATCAGAAAATGAGAAAAAAACTGTTAAAAAAATTCTTAAAATGAAAAAAAAATGCAGAGAGTAGCATTTTTTTTTCCTTACTCTGCTGGTTGGCAGATTAATTATACCTCTTCTATGAAAAGACCACCAAAAAACCAATTCCTTTAGAAAATGCCTTTCCCTCAGAAATAACTACCCAGACTAAAATGTAACTTCTGTTTTCATAGTTTTGTAATGTTTCTGAGAAAACTTACTGGAAGTCAGCTTTACTCATGTTAGCTATGGTCTCCATGTAGATCTTAAAGTGGGATCTTGCTTATTTGAGGCCCATGTTATTGAGCTTATATTAAGATTGTTATCTTAAAACATGGGATTTATTAAAAAAATGAATAGAAAAATGCATATTAATTTGAAGATGAATTGCAGTGTCTCATAAAAATTGAACTGTTAGCATCCTAATTGCATGCCTTTCCTTTGAGGAGTTCATCTTTCTGTACTCAAGGCCAACTTGCTGATAAAACACATAATGAGGAGAACAGATAGAAGGAGCCTCTGCTGAAAGTCTCCCCAAAAGACTTCTAAAGAGCTTCAGCAGGGCTCTCTGCTGAGTTTCTCAGTGTTGGTTCCTGCTTAGGTTTCCCTGGAGTGGGTCAGAAGTCATGCCTATGTCTATACCTAGAGAGGTACCCCATTAAGTTAAACCTTAACCCTGACCTGTGGTTTGACTTCCTGGCTTGATGTCTGAATTCTGCAGACTTGGCTGGAGGCACTGACCCTGTGTCTGACCCAGGATGATGTATTTGGACCTGATCACCTTCCCAGATTGACCTTGGAACTGCTTTATCATCAAGAACTTGTCTAGTGATTTGGTTTCTTAGTTGAAACTGATAATCCTTGCCAGAGCTTCTCTGCTTGCCTTGTTTTGGTGCTGTGAGACCCTTGTCAGTGAGACCTCTGCCTGCCTTGTTATTGTGCTCAGCTTCTGACTTCCCTGCCCTTGCAGAGCAGCCTCCTCTTGCTGCTCCCTGATATGGAGCTACTGACAATTTCCTGTAACAGATATGCTAATGGAATCTGGAGAAAGGAGAACAATGCTAAATACAACAGAAGTCTGATCAACATTTACCTGGAATAGACACAATCTCCTTGACAACTGGACACAAAAGAAAGTCTAATCTATAAGGAATATCTACTTATATACATATGGAGGAAATTTGCAGGCACATCAGTGCTTATTCCATCAGCAGTGCTCTAGCCAGATGTGAGCTGGTTGCTAGGAAAAGCCACACTAGCTCCAGCTTTTTTAACTCATTAAGCTCAGATTGAACTCAAAGTGTATTTTCTTCAGCAATGTACTATGCTAAGCCATCCAGGGTCATAGTAGAGTAGAGCAAAACATATGTAAACATACTAATAAAAAATCTTGACCTGTGGGTTTAAATTTGACAAAGAAGACAAAAGTACAGTCAGAAATTCTACTCTACTCTAGAGAGACGTTGAGGCCGACAGCTAGTCTGAAGGCTTCACAGATCTTAATTTGGACATGGTTAGCTTCTATTCATGAGAAAAGCCCATAAGAAGAAAATAATCAGCTTTATCAGTGGAAGTGTAGCATCAACAGAAGTACAGAATCCAAAACAATAGAAAGACATAACAGCACATCCGCATCTGTTATTTTTCCGAATGTCTGAATGCTTATGCTATAAGTAACCAATACTATTATATTGTAGTTAAATGATAGCGAACAAATCCATTGTCGGAATTTAGTAGATGATGAACTTGTAACACGAATGATAACATACAGAAGTCTATAAACATGCAGTTTCTCTGAAATATAACACTTTATGCCATTAATCCGGTGCAGTGTCTGTGTGTGTCGTGGCCACCCCAACAGCGACAGAGAGACACTGAGGAAACAATTCTCTGAATAGTCTGTTAGTGCTACTGGCTGATCAAAGTCTAGGCTAAAGTCTCCATCAGTATTCACACTACACACTGTTTGGCTCTTGATTGCCAGAGTGGTGTTTGAGCTGAGTTCTATGGTATTTCACACTATGCCTGTCTAGCCAAGGGAGGTCTATATATAATCCCTCTTTCTCCATCATACCAATAAGAAAACGATAAAAGTTTCAATGACTTTGCATTTGTGTTTCCAGGCAGAAAAACAAGTTTCTATTTTGTCTGCATTGGATCTTTAAGATAATGGTATAAATAATTCCCATGCTTATTTTCTTGTGTTTAGTTTCAGGATGAAAGGAATAAAAACTTGTCTACAAAATTTTTGATTAGAAAGGGAAAGTTTTTGCATACAGTGATCTCTGTGTATGATAGAATGAAGATGATTACCTCATCCTAGAGGAGCTTATTCCTATATTCTAGATGCTAAGGGAAGTAGAACCCCATTTTTTCAGGTCAGGAAGCAGCAGGAGCAAGCCGCTCTGCAAGGGAAGGTGAGCTGAGATTGGCAGCAGGTATACGGCTGTGACTTCACTTACAGTTACCCCCGTACCTAATCCAAAAGAGCAGAGCAGATCTGGTGATGTTATGCAGAGTCAGTCAACAGTTGAGGCAGTGTCAAACAATCCCATAATGATGAAGAGGGTTTGATCTCAAGCCAGAAATTCAAGTCTTCCATACGCAGGCTTACCTGCAATACAGTTCTGCAAGGTCCAAGTGGGAAGTCCTTACCTAAATGTAGCTGTTAAGCAAAGTGGGAGGTTGAGGCTTCTCATGACTCTTCCTCATATTGCACTTTCCTCAGCAGTTTGATCCAAGGCCATACAGCTGTATTGTATTAAAGATGGTGCTGAATACAGGCAATTAAACCTCTGAGCTGGAAACAGGGCAGAGATAAGTGATTGCAGAGTTTTTTGATGCATACAGGACCCTGACATTTCTAGACCTTACTCCTTTGTCTCACCAGTACTCTGAACATCGTTCAGTGATTCTGGTCGCTTTCTTGCTTTCTTTCTTTCTTTGTCAATCTCTTGATACTGTTTTAGCCCTACTCAATTGCACGATCTTATGATGAGCAAGAAAGAAGAACCACTGCAACACTGTGGGCCTTATCCTGCCTTTTCGCTGTGTGTGGGTGTCAATGGAGAAACTGCTGCTTGTTCCAAGAGGAACCTTTAGCTAAGGAACCCCTGGCGGTGCTTCTTGGCACCTCGCAAGTCAGCTCTCTCACCCGTGCGATGGATACACGCAGCCACGCTCACACTGAGCCAGCTAGCTCAGGCGACACTAGAAGCAAAGAGTCAGAGATGGCCCCCGCATGGAGCACCGAAGTTTATCTCACCTCGATGCTATCCCAAGACGAGAAGGCGGACTTCTGTTCGGGATACACTCATAAAGGGGTACAGGAGGCAGGCGGGGTAATACAACAACAACCAATGGGGATAAGGAGGGGGCGGAGTGGGGGTTGGATTACATCCTCTTCAGGGATACAAGGGGGTCTGGCTGCTGGCCAGTCAGACAGAGCGAATCTCCATAGGGTTACAAGATCAATGGAGGAGGCCCTTTTCACTGAGGTAAGTGGGAGTCTTACACTTTGGAGCGTATCCACCAGCAGGCTGTCTCTGTACCTGGGCTCTTTGGCCCCCGGCCACAACAGCTACTGCTTCAGCCGATGCAACACTGCCTGATCTTCTTTCTCCCTCACAATCTTCCTTAGACATTGAGAATTAAAAATTTCTGCATGTTAGGAAAAGTTCGAAGGTAGAAAAGCAAACTGTTTAGAAATAAACATTTTCTAGTCAATACTTTCGTAAATTGGAGTAATAAATGGTGTGGAATATTAATTTTGAAATGTTTATATGTACTCTTTAAGGCTACTCAAATCTATTTAGTGCTTAACAGTGACTGTTTCATGTACTTTGTAGTCTCCTGTAGTCATTATTTTCACTTTATTCTGTGCCAATCTGACATCTCAGATACCCTTTCTATCTTGAAAATGCTCCTCAGGGGTTCAAGATACAGAGGTCTCAAATTAGGCATGTAATTACCATGGATGTGGGCACAACTAGCTTTTTTTGAGCAGCATACTAATTTCTTCCCTATACTTGCCTATTTCACTATATTTCCCTAATTTTTCCCTATATTCTAATTCTATAGCTACTTTATTATTTTTATGAAATTAGGGGGTTAACTACTACTGACCAATATTGCCTTCTTTTCTTCGTATGGAGCTATTATTTTTCAGCTAAATATAGCCTTGTGAATTGGAATTCACCGCACATGAAGTAGATCTTAAGTATACTAATCACATTTCATAGTTAAAGAACATCCTCCTTAGTCTTTGGAGGAAAACCAAAATTATACATCAGCGAAAAGAGAGTCTTTATTTTTATAAATCCACTAAATCTTCCTGCTGTACCTCCACTTTTGTAATTGGTTGCAACACATGGCAAAGTCTAAGAAATCAGCACCTCTCCCAGTCAAACTAATGTCCAGCTGGTGTCAGAGCAATGGCCTCCTTGGAAGTCAAAATGTCTCTCCTTTGTCTACCTCCAGTTTTTATTGCTGAGTGTGAAGTTGTATTGTAAGAAATATATTCCTTTGGCCAATTTGCGTCAGCTGTCCCAGCTGTGTCTCCTTCCAACTTCTTGCCCATTCCCATCCGTAGGCAAGCAGAATGCTGCACTGTTCAGCAACAGCCAAAACATTGACATGTTATGAACACTGTTTTAGCCATAAATCCAAAAAATAGCACCAAAAGGGCTGCTCTGAAGAAAGTTAACTCTGTTCCAATCAGACACAGTGAAGACAGGAGTTAAAATAATGCTTGTTTTAAAGTTTTTAAAAAGTTCTCTTACACAGAAAGGCCCTCTTCAAAATTAAGCTACAGGCTATATTCCAACCTTAAATATTCTTCAACTGACTCAGTGAATGGGAGAATAGGGCAAGAAATTGTCAGTGATGAGCAATGTAGTGAGATGAAACGAAATAGTTTGTGGAATGAGAACACTTAGAAAAGATTTGTTGAAATTGGTTTGTAGCAGTAGCTGTAACAATGAAGGAGGTAATAACTTCCCTATTTAAATGACGTTTTTTACTTAATGAGATATTCATTCATGGAATTTGATGAATTTTAGAAGCTGCTTTTTTTAGGACAAATTTTTATTTAACAAACTAAACAGGTTTTTAAATATTGATGTTGTCATTATTACCACAAAACACTGAGTAATAATTCACACATAGAAAGTGATATTTGAATCTTTCAGGTTAATATCAAAACAATTACCATAAGAAATATCTCAGTTTGATAGGTTAAAGAGAAGGATGTAAAAAAAAGTGGCATCATGGTCTGAATATAGGCCTTAGAGCAAGGAATTGCATCTCAGTTCAAAATACAGGCTTCTTCAGTCATCTCAGGGAGATCACAACTTTCTTCTTTGTTTCCCCACAACTAACAGAGGATAACACTGCATACTAATCTGTATGAATGTGCACGTATTTTTTGAATAGTGCTGATCCTGAGGGTAACTCTGTCTGAGACTACTACTTGCAAAGCAATAAACAGAGCAGCGGAAGATACTCTAGGAGCCAACCAAAAACTGCGTTAAAAAGCTTTCTGAACAGTGGTAAAGGAAGCTCGTTAAGATACATTAGCACGGCTACCTACTTAGAAGATGTACATTTTTAAGTCAAGGTAAAGACAAAGTACTAAAGCAAAAACTCTGAATCTGAAGATACTAGAATGTTGAACAGATTTTAAAATTCAAGGTTAATAAAGCATGAGTATTTCTACAGAATTGCTTCTGTAACCTCCATCCTTCTATTTTCCTGTTGCATGCCTTATAATAGCCAATCCCACCTCATTCTTCAAAGTTTGAATGTAATTTTACTTATGTGTATTAGAGTCTCCACATCAGTCTGAAAACAGGTATTCTTATTACATTGCTCTCTTACCCCATCTCTTATTCACTGCTCTAATACATCTTGAAGCCCTGCCACCAGATAGCACAAACCCAGAGAAAAGCAATGCACTACTTTTAGACCATATAACTGGCCTGAAAACAATTTGGGTGGGTCCTGTTGTAGAAGGCAATGAAGGTTGTGCCCTTAGAATGTAGTCCAATGACAAAAATAGTGCTCAGTTCCTCCGTTCGTATGTCGAAAGTATTTCCGTGGATAATATGAGCTAGATGGGAAAAGCCATTGAGATAAATACCCATCAGTTATCTGCCATAATGGCAACCAGTTAAATAGGTACATTCCTCTTATCTAGTCTTTCCTTTCTTATTAGCATTTAGAGCATGCCTATCACCCAACTAACTCTACTCTAAATATAGAATTGATACCTGCACAGAATGTACTCTATAATCTGCCTTGTGTCATTACTGATTTTAGCTCCTTAATTAGTGCTATTGCCTCCTAGGTTCTGCATGCACCAGATAAAATAGTATTGACTGAAAATTCACACTAGACTTTCTGTTAAAACCATTTGATCTTTAAATTCAATATTTTTAAAAATAATCCCTCTAGAGGAATAAATTGCTTTATACATACTAGATTGTTCTTTTTTTGTTTCCTATTATATTTATAACATTTCCATGCTCTTGGGAATCATAATGCCATCTGTATATGTAATGACATGCTGCAAATCCTTCATTTAGGACTATCATTAGGTAATTTAAGACCTAAACCCAATTTCTTTTCATGTGTTTTGGCTGCAGAACTCTGTCTGACAAGGATCATTATGTACCTAATGAGGTTTCATGCAGAATTTTGCATTTAATAAATTGTTTAATGGCAGTAAAAACATATAGATTCAACTGAAATATCTTCATCTGTTGGTTTCATTATTTGGCTAAAAAAGCAATCAAGTTGGAAATAATTTGCTTGGAGAAAATAAATTCTTTATATTGCTTACAATTCAATTAGCAGTTGAAATATTTTTCTTTTTATTACTTGATTTTTATTATAAATTAGCATAATACTAGATTATTTCTTGTTAATTACTTCCAGGATTACTGTGTTTCCAACAAACCCACTCTAAAGTAGAGATTAGCAAAAGGGGTTAACAGAGACCAAAAGTTATATTCTTTTCCATGCATTTGGAAGACAATTTTTTTGAAATAGCTCTGGTCTGTGAAATCTAGTCGCTTCTCTGAAAATGTGTAGATCATGAAACCTTTAGAATTTTTGAAAAATAATTGACTAACTGAATTCACTTAGCTACTTCAGACCTCTGCATTTTCCTAGACAGCCCAGTCTTCCTATCTCTTGCATTTTACCAGCATCTTAATGACTTGGTGACTCTTTTTGGTGACACTGATCTTGTAATCAAATCCAGTAGAACACTTAAGGGCCCACAAACTTACAAGTCCATCCTAATTTATTAGTAGATTCACTTCCGTAATACATCTTTCTCTGTGGTATATTTATAGTAACTCTTTTTATTCTTTAAGCTAAATTAATTCTACTTTGAGCTATGATAGGAGACAATGCAGCAGAGATTTACAGAAATAAAGCAAGCTTCATAATTCTGATTCTGCTTTGGATAATACCTCTAAGGGAAAAACTGAAATGGGAAGGGAAAGGAAAGGGGGAAGTTAAAGAGAGAAAAGGAAGGATAAAGGAGAAGGAAGCAGGGAAAGGAGAAGAAGAAAATAAAGAAGAGCAAGGATGAGAAGAGAAATGCGGAGTTCTAGAATTCTAGCAAATGTTCTTGTTTCTATACCATCAATTAAAATGACATCAGTGAAATTTGTTGCAATACATACTGTGATCGGTCACATTCGTAAAGCATTAAACCTTGCTTTGGACAGAGTTTGGACCGTACAAGAGTAACTACAGAAAACTATGCACCTGTAAGGTGGCATGGATTGAGCCAACTGCATACACTATGTGCTAGCTAGGGTGGGTAACAGTAGTGAATATCAGGTACACCAGGGAAAGCCCCTCAGCAGGATCTACCTTCAGAAAAGAACTCTGGAAATCTACAGTGTGTACTACAATATCCTCTTTGCTCTTTATTCCCTATGCTGATTAGCTGAAACTAGCACAAATTATGGTCACCTGTATGATAACAATACTTCTACTTTTTCGCTCGTTCATGCGTACAAAGGCTATGGCTCTCTTATACTGCAGTCCAATCCACACCACTTGCTTCTACTACTAGACCAGAGATAAACTTATTTTGCTATTGAACCAGTTTTGCTCCTCTTATGCGAGAGTAATCTGCAGGAAAAATGAATTGTGACAGGCATTCAGACCACATAACTATGAAATGTGAAAGAGAAAATTCATACAATCAACATTGCAAAGAGGCATCACAGGATTTTGGTTAAAGTACCTACATAGCTTGTTCTGTAAGGGCAGGTTAATCTGTTTCCTCTGTTCTGTTGCTCAGGTTACATGTAAGAACATTCTTAGAACTGGAACTGAACAATTGCTAGAAATAGAATGGTCTAATATTACTTTTCATTTTAGAACATTCCCAAAAGGACTGCATTCTGACATGTCAAGTATAGGAAACTTTAGGAAATTATTCCACTGAGTCATCAGTACTGTACTGCTTACCATATGAGCCCCTCTTCTCTGTTAAGCCTACTTGCTAGATAGCTTTAGAAACCAAATTAGATAGTTCATTCCACTTGTATTACTGCAAAGTTTAATCTTGAACCCTGTTTTCCAAATGCTGTGCCTGAACTTAACTTTGATTTCCTGACTTTTCTTCATTGTCTAAACACGTTCCTTAGCTGCACCTACTTTCCTAAATTTTTCAACCTCAACAGAATTGCATGTAGTCTATTGAAAAACCCACACCCAACAGTCCAATGGGCAGGGCATCTGACAGTCTCTGAGACATCAGGATTTAATTTTCCACAGCACTGAAGACTGCCTGTGTGCCAGACCTATATTTGATAGAGACATTTGGGGTCCCACACCACTCAGAGAATTCAGTGTTGCCTGTTCTAATTAATTCCATCTGAGTGATGAAATCTTCATTAGGAGAGAAGCTAGTCTGGCAATGATGTGAGAAATTTCAGCTTTCTCCTCAATTTTAGACAGAATTGTAAGAAAATCCTTTCAGAGTGTCTTCTTGCCATGCTTGTTTTTCCATGGGGCTTTAATGATGGAGACTTTGATGTGAGAATTTTAGGAACCTAAATATTAGGTTTTGTTGCCTAAAGACTCCTTGTGACTAATACTTAACTTGCCTGTTCATTGTGTACTTTGTCTGAAAAAAAAATGCAGGTATTTTTCAAAACAATTTTGTTTTTTCTTTATGAAGTTCCCTGTGAATCACAATTAAAACAAAAACAAAAAAAAAGGTAGAGTCATCATACATATGATTATTTCAATACAGAGATTCCTAGATCCCTTTACGTGTCCCTGGATTCCAACACCTTGAGTATATAAAGTAACTGTATGGAACGAATGTATCTAGAAGCTAGGCTGAGGTCTATGTCACTATTTAATAAACTGTTATTATTGTAACATATGGCAGCTAGAACAACATATTTGAAATGAAAATACTAAGGGGGGGCCTCTTGATTTGAAAATATTAGTGCCTTTATGTTGTATTTCTAAAGCTGAGCAAATGTTATATTTAGATCTAAGGAGCAACAGGGTATGAATTATTGCACACTAATTCACAACTAATGTGTTGCTGCGAATGAAGCTAAAGGCTGAGTGCAATCAACTCCGTTCCATCAGTACAACATTAATTCACACACTGGAAGATCTTACTGCACTTAAAAAAATATTATTCCAAAAGGTCACAGAATCTAAAAATAAGTGGCAATGTAACCAGGGTCAAGTTCCAAGAATTATTATCAACCACCAGTTTGATCTATATATTTTAAAAATAATCACATGTATCACAGAGAACTTGTGTATGCATTAGCCAAACCTAAGCACATTCCTGATTTCAGCAATAAAGTTGCGTGTAAAATGACTGACTATGGAGTTCATGGCCATACATGGAAAATAAAACAAAATATGTCTGGTGCATCTGTTCAGACAAATTGGTATAAATCAAATGGATACAACACAACATTTTATTCAGATGTGATACTTGTGAAGGACACATCTGGATGTACTTCCAATCATTATGAACTACCTAGCTTCCACACGTCTAGGCCTAAGGAGAATTCTGGTTTTGTTCAGTATTCCATCTACAATTTTGGAGTTTAAATATCTGTGGACTTTTTCAGGAAAGTGTTTTGTTGTGTTTTATTTATTTATGTATTTTATGTATTTTTGTTTATGCTGTATTAATTAGGCTTCTCAAACTAAATATTTTATGGGGATTAAGTGTGGTTTTAGGGAACCTAATGTAACTTTCTTCTAATGTTTAAATATAAAGTATGCATTGATTATGGCATTGTCTAGTGTTTACATATTTTTAAACAGGTTTGCAGAATATTTTCAGGTTTTTATTTAACCATGTCATGGTTTCCAGTATGGAATAGACCAGGAATAGGTTTAAAAACAAGCAGTGAAGGACCTTTTACCAAAGGATAACTGGGGTTATGACTTTCCTGTGGCTGGAGAGGCTGTCTTTTTCTTCTTTTATTGGGACTGACAAGAAACAGAGCCACAGAGAAAAGCTGTGCATGTGTTCCATTTGGAGGTCTGTCCTAAGAAATGGTAGCTCTAAAAAATAGCCTATAGGGAGAGAAAAGTTTTGAATAAGCTTAGAGTCATCAGTGCTGAAGAAAAAAAAAAAAGTACAATTCAGCAATTAAAAGGAGACTTCAGATCCTAGAATTTAGCTTTGCCAGGAAAGAAAATTAGTTACTCCAGGACTCATGTACATATTTCTATCTGTCCCACTTCAATATATTTGCACTTCAATGTATTTTTGATGCAGATGAACATGAATCTCAATACTAATGCAAAGACTAATCTAATTTTTAACATTTCATTCTGAACCCAAATGCCTCACAATGATCATTTAATTTTCATTAATAAAACTGTACCTGCTGAGAAGTATGTGAAAAATTTTGTGTGTGCTGGAATTTCATTAAGAATATTGGGAAAATTATACTGATTTAAAATTAATCAGATTTATTCTATCAGAGGAAAATTTTAAATTTTAAGCAGTTCTTAAAAGGAATTTTGATTTATCAAAATAAAATTTATACACTGCATCCTCACTACCAATATTCACACAATGTGGAATGGAAAGTACTTTATTATAGACAGTGGATTTACACTGAAATTAATCTACACAAAATTGGATTAACTTCATTACATTTCTTTACTAAAATTAAACAAATTAATGCCAAACATGAATAATTTAAGAAATTAATGTACTTTTCTAAGAGTGAGAGGTGATAGTAGGAAATAACATAATGCTCTTGTGGTAGCTTAGATATTGTACTCATATTTGTGAAAGTAAGGTTTCTTAAGAGTCATTTAGTGTGATAAAAAAAACCAACTGTCCTACTCAGTTAAAACACATCTGTCAGGTGGAGACTAACTGTATCTATTCTCCATTAAAAATATTTTGTGAAATAGGTAGGAAATTCCTAAAGACAAAACACAGACGAAATATTATTGGTATTACACTAAAGAAAATGATTGTGTTGCTGACAAGAGAAAGATATGTCAGAAGATGGCAGAGCTGTGCCATGTGAGTCAAAGGGCTGAAATGTTGTCTAGGGCCCTCGGGGTGTTAATATCAGGTCTCTTCAGAGATGAAAAATAATAATTAAACACTGCTTATCAATTAATGCCAACTTTTAGCAAGGTCCTACACTTAGATTAAGTGAGGAGATTGGGTTGCTTGAAAACAGCAAGAAAGGAGGAAGAAAAGGACTATGGAATAATGAAAGATGCAAGGAAAAAGCAAAAATAATTAAACAGACACGCACTTACACAGAGTTGGAGCACTCATATTTCTAATTAGAAGTTCAGTGCAGGAGCCCAATTTAACCTTAGGGAGCCTTATAGTGATGCACAGCGCTCAATCTAATACTGATATACCAGCTTGAATTTTCATATTACATTTAGCAGAATGCTGTTATTTATATAAATAATATATTTCAATTTTAAGAGCATTGTCTTTAATGGCTGTCTATAATATCTGCTTGTGAGAAGGGTTTTTTATTGAAAACCTGAAAACTGACAATTAATTGCTTTTTTCTCATTCTTACTCCATTATGAATGCATGTGTTCAGTTCTCTTATTGCTTGAATCAGCAAAGATGTCAAATTTTTGAGGTATTATACAGTATTGCCATTACTTCAGAGGCAAGTTTTTTTCAAGACGTAACGTATCCAGAGAAAGCACGAAACCACTTAAGCGTTTAACAGGTGAAGAATGTGCCCAAGTGAAATGGCCATAATGATATTATAAAGCCTGCATCCTCCATCAGTTTCCAACCTCTGATGAAGGCTGCAAACTAATAGAAAGCCATTTTCTTTATTTTGAGTCTTATCTCCCACCTAAACAGATGTATCTCAGATTGGAAAAACGGTCAGTAGATCAGGAAGCTAATTAGACAAACTAAAAATTCTGGAAAATATTCTATTCCACTGAATATTTCTTTAGAAATTGTAGCAAAAAACTTAATTTATTAACAGTTTTTAGCTCCGTCAAAGAGCTATTTCTCATTCCTAAAATCTGTTTTCTTCGAAGTACTTGACAGGAGCTGAAACGTTTTAAATATAGCTGAAAATGTAAATTTCACAAAAAATATTTGGGTTTTATATCCATTTAGATTGGCGTCCTCTTTACTTCCTCTTGTATTGTCTAATTTATCATGTACATCATTCCCTTTGAGCAAAATGCCTCCTAGTTACTTCACTATTTAAACAAATTTTAGTCAATTTTCATGGATGGCAAGTAGGGTTGTGCTGGAAGGGTTAATTTTCCATTTCTCCACCAACAATGCTCAATGGGGCATATGTGCTGCTGGTCATGTGATGCAATTACAGCTGACAGCCTGTCCTGTCCCCTGAACAGCTGGGTCTGATCCTCAGATTAACGTATTTAAAACCGTAAAATCTTTGTAAGTTGTAATGATCAAGAATGACAACACTTTTTAGAGTATATCCCCATATTCCTATTGACCGGTACTTTTCATGGGAAATTACCAGCTAATGCTCAAACAAAACAGAGAAAAGTAATGAAATGCTTATTACCTGTGAATTTTATAAAAAAATATTTGGTTTGCAGTTTCATGTGTCTTTATTCCTGTTGATGAATTTTTAAAATTACTCTTCTTTAAGCCCCCAGAATGTTTACACGGTCCTTGCACACTAACATCTGCTAAGCTTTTTTTTTGCTCAAGAGGAATAATTCATGCCTCTTGAGTTTGCACACGTTTCCCATATGTCTAGAAAATCATATGCTATCACTCCTTTCTTGTCAAAGGTTTTAATTCTCCATACATTTATCAAGGAAGAAAAACTGCAAACGCACTTTATTTTCACAAGTTTTTCACCAACCACTTTACATTTTGAATCCCTATACATTTAAAAGAGTGTTCCCATGGAAACCAGAAGGAAATCTTCTCTACAATATTCTTGACGGATGAAATGCAAGTAAAAATGTATTTAATAATTTTAACGAAAACTTTCAGTGTTTCAGTTCTAGCTCAGATTTTTTAGTCTATGATTTGAGTGTGGTGTCAGAGGATTAATAGTAGGGAGCTCTTCCAACATCCATGAAAAGATTCAGATGCATACTTCTGTGGTCTCAACATAGCCATGCCGTGACTTTTCTGCCAGTGGTATGGTGGTGACGTTAAAACTTCAGAAGTTCTGATTTGGACCACAGACCTTAGATTTTTGAAGCAAGAGTTGCCTTCTACATTACTAGCTTGGATCAGAGAAAAATTCATCATATGGTTTGCTTTACAGGAGAAACTCTAGTGAACTCATGCAGGCCCTTACTGATGAGAAAGAAATGGCTTTAAATCCTATCACTCTTGGGTTTTTTCAACTTTTGTGTTCCATGGACTCAAGAAGTTACGTATGACTAGCGTGGTAGGTGAGATGAGAGCAGTGGATGTTGTTCTACATTGACTTCAGTAATGCTTTTAGCACTATCTCCCACAAGATTCTCAGAGAGACACTGGTAAAGTATAGGCTGGATAAGCAGACAGTGAAGTGAATGAAAAACTGACTGAACATATGTGTTCAGAGGCACAAAGTCTCGTGGGAGGCCAGTAACTAGTGATGTACCCCGTGGATCTATACTAGGCCTGATTCTTTTCAACATCTTTGTCGATGAGCTGTATAATGGGGTAGAGTCTACCCTCAGAAAGCGTGCTGATGATACAGAATTGGGAAGAGTGGCTGATATACCAGAGTTGTGCTGCTAGTTGGAGGGACCTTCACAGGCTGGAGAAATGGGCTGACAGGAAGTCACTGACCTTGTGCAGCTCAACAAAGAGAAATGCAGTGAAGAACAACCCTGTGCACCAGTATTATCCTGGGGACCAACTAACTGAAAAGCAGCTTTGTGGAAAAGGAGATCCAGGACCCAGTGAACACAACACTGAATATGAGGCAGCAATGCACCCTTGAGGCAAAGATGGTTAGTGGTATCACGGGCTGCATGAGGACAGCTGTTGCCACCAGATTGAGGCAGGTAATCCTTTCCCTTTATTCAACACTGTTGAAGCCTTCTCTGGAGTATTGTATCCATTTCTGGGCTACTCAGTACAACAGAGACCTGGAGCTACTGGAGAGAGATCAGTGCAGGGCCACTAAGATGGTTAAGGCACCGGACCATAGCTTCTATGGGGAGAGGTTGAGCAAGATGTGACTCTTTGGCCTGGAGAAGAGATGGCTTGGAGGGATCTTATCAATGTATTTAAATACCTGAAGGGAGGGTTCAAAGAAGACAGATCCAGGTTCTCTTCAGTAGTGCCTGGTGACAGGACAGTGGGCGCAAACTGAAAGACAGGATGTTTCATATGAACACAAAAATACACTTTTGTTTTTTGTTTGTTTCTTACTGTAGGGGTGACTGAACAATGGGACAGGTTGCCCACAGCCATTGTGGGATCTCCATTCCTGAAGATGATAAAAAAAAAAAAAAAGCATTTTGGACATGGTCCTGGGCATCCTGCTCCTGTTGGCCCTTCTTGAGCACTGCAGTTAGACCAGGTGACCTCTAGAGATCCCTTCCAAAATCAGCTGTCCTCTGATTGGGTAACTGTGATCTGTCAACTTAATTGCTAAAACCTGCCTTTTGGCTTTTGCGAGTGTACATACAAATTGGTCCAGAAATAGGTTTAACAAAAACTTTCTATTAAGAATTTAACTATACCTAACTTTTGCTCGTAACATCACATTCTGTAAAATAGGTCAACCTAGATACATGATAGAAAGGTACTGGTATGACATGATATGTGAACATGTAGTCAGGAGATTATGTTCATTTTATATGTATTTTATATTTGTAAAGTATAACTAGGTCTGACCTCTATGTAGATTTTTTAAAGCTACAAACCACAAATAACTTCTGATAATAAAATGCAACAGCAGGGGATCAGAATGAAATGTAAGATATGTAAAAGAGTACTCATTTATGAGAGAAAAGAAGAGCAATGTCAGTAACATATTCTATCAAGAAGGCTTTTGAAAAGCTTCATCCTCTATAGTAACATTTCTTTTTTCCCAACAAATCTACTATTTCTCAGGTTGCAATGAGTCATGTCATGTAACTGAATGTGTCACATCCAACTGCGATATGATGAGAAACAACATAACAAAAAGTGACAAGATTTAACATGACAAGTAAGAATGAAATGCTACAGTGGTAAACACCAGTTTTCAGCAATTTGGTATGTCATGTTTTTTAAAAAGGACACGTAACAGTATGGTTCTCATATAATAATCACGCTCCTGACAAACAGAATTACCTAGTTTTCAGTGATTCATGTTTTCAGACATCCCAATGGTGATTATATTTTGATATGCAGTTGAAAGATAGATTTTTGGCTCAATTAACACTGATATACCCAAGAAAATTAACCATCAATGTGAGTTTAAAATGTGAGTTTAAAGGTGTTTACTGTAATCAGCTGAAATGGGAAAAACTTGTTTAACCAATAATTGCAATTTATGTTATTGATAAGTAGAACTTCTTAGAAGAATAATGTCACTGCTCATTTCACAGTAGCTTGTAACGGCGTATAATTTCTTAGTGATATCAGGTATAAGCTATCATCTGCTAGGCAAATTTCCCGGTAAAGAAAAAATAAAAATAATTTCAAGTTCATCAGTGCACAGAGATTGAAAATAGAAATTTTTAATTCAGATTGGAACTGAAAAGACAAAAACATTAAATCTGAAAGGCAGAAAGGGAAAAAATGGACAATAGGGCAGAATCAACAAATGTATAGGAGAGAAGAAGCTAAGTGTCACCACAGAAATTTTTATTTTGAAAAGTTTCAAAATATTGGTTTAAAATTAATATTTGTTATTTTTGCAACATAAAAGGCATATAAAATATAGGTTACAGAGTAAACAACAATATTACTGTTGATATGTCATAGCATAAAACAGTGCAGTTGAAATAAAGAAAGAAGATTGTTAGTGCTCTGAATGAAACCTTTTCTGGATCACAGTGTCCTTGTTTTACTGAGACAGTTCCTTTTATGACATTGAAAGTATAAAACAAAGACTTTGCTATTAAAAACAGAGATCTAAGTAGTTCCTTCAAAATGGTTGGAAATATTTGCAATCATGTAGTTAATGATACAGAAATCTATGCAAACACTCTCTATCCCATATTTGTTCTACATTTTTTTTTCGTTCTTAAGAGCTTGATATTCTAACAAAATAAACTATGACTTTCACTACAGGCTACTCTGTAGATTGTAAGAAGGAAATAGATCTTAAAATGTGAATAGGTCTAGTTCTCCATTGTTGCAAGATCAAGTTTTCAACCTCTCTGGTGTTTAGCAAAATTTGTCATAGATAGAAGAAGGAAGTTCGAGGATTTCTATTTTTCAAAATCCTAAAAAGAATGTTCTTTCTTTCTTGACTTTTTTATTGTATTTAATAGTAAACTCACTTGAAACTACCAAAACTCTTGAATTCTGCAAACCTTTTTGCTACCATTTCACTTCTAAAGACAAAGAAACTTGAAAAATACCCAAGAATCACTACTGCAATTTAATTGCATCCTGGTGCCTCTGAGGATGATGCATGTATCACCCTCAGTGGACAATTATCTGTCAGGATTTTTTTTCTATTTTGCAATTGCAATCAACGATACGGAAATCCTAAAAAAATTTTATTGCAGTGGAGTAACTTACTTGTGTATGGTCACTGGTGAAATGTGCTAAAGTAAATTCACAAATAAAAAAGGAATTGTTTCAAATTTCAGATGACAATAATGAAGCTTACATTCACTACCAGAAAGGAGATAATGAAGCCTTTGAACAACAAGAATTATCAAGACATGAACAATTTTTACTTAGATTCTGACTATGATCTTTCCCTTAGCAGATCACAAAATGCTGCAACTGTGTGCCAAATTTACAACAGACCAACATTACACAATCCACAGGGCTAGTAAGTTGGCCGAAGTGCCTAACTGATGATCTTAGTAGAGAAAAGTGAGCAGGTGTCCCTTGGGAACCTAAGCATTAGTAAATTGAGAAAATAATTACCACTGTGTGTGGCATTTAAAGTTCTGGCATTACACCTTTTGTCTGGAAAGAAAATAAATGCAGACTAGAAGTTTGCCAGACTTAGACAGAAGTAAATATAAACCACTTCTCCTTCCTGCTATTACACATTCGGGATTGGGGAAGCTGCCTTAGGCTTATTGGAGGTAAAGTGTGTCAGAATTATCAACAGTAGCTCTCACATTTTCAGAAATGCCTATCTTTTACAGCTAGGCAGCCACACTTGCAGGCAACAGTATTATTGCTGTGATTACAATGCACTGCAGTGTTAAAGGTCACTAAGCCAAAAGCTATTCAAGCTTTTTTCTCTTCAGTTTGGTTGTATGTATCTAGGAGAGACACATGCTAGAATTAAAACCTAACTCTGATCCATCAGCCTGTGAGCAATGTTTAGGTCTAAAAAAGATGTTCCATTTAGGTGACATAGTTGTCAAGTACTGATAGCGCCTACCACAGATGGGGAACTGCTATGGCCATAGCTCCTATCAGCTGCAGCTTTTGGTGCTTCTTCCTCATACTCATTGCCAGGATTGCCTCTGCTGACACACCACAGTTGTGTTGTTACTGCTGCTTTTCAGACTCTGAGTTTGGAGCAAGAGCCCACATCGGAGCCCTTATCTGGTTCTCTTCTTGAGAAAAGGTCTAGCATGTGTTGTCAGTATCTGTTCATTTCTTAGAGATTTTCCAAAGAATTATGGTTGAGTTCCTCTATCTATCCATAATTTCCTTGAGCTGCCAGAAAGTTTTTGGCACTCTCCCAGAAATATGCTTCCACAAGTTCTGCTAAGATTCTTATAGCAGATTTGCCTACCTAGAGCAGAATATCAGAAGATGAGCTGAAGCTGTACAACTAATGTGGAAACAGTGTACCACTGGCTCCTAAATATGAAAGTACACCAATGTTAAAGGCTCTGCAACACGAGTCCTAGTCAGCTTAACTTTTGATCATAACTTTCAGGGAATATTTCCCAACTTTTCCTAAAGCCATGCTGCCATACAGAAAAGAATACAAAATTCAATGTATCTACAAGAGCATGAAAATAGGAGTGGGGTTCTCTGCCCCAGCAATTTGCTTCTGTGGGAAGAAGGACTTCTGGATTCTGACATTTATCGTTAGGCTCTTGTATTTTCTATGGACCTGTCATTTATTAAAACGTGTGGAAGAAAGCAGAGGTAGCAGGCTATTAAATTAATTTTTAAATGTGAACTGAAGTTTCAACATTAATGTCCTCACCATGAAAAAATTTAATTCGATACTCAGTAGCAAATGGATAACAGAGTTAAAAAAATTATATGCATTGTAACTTTTGCTAAAAGCATCTCCAGACATGTTCTACTGACTTGGAATTTGAAATTTGATGTAGACTACGGAAATGCAGGGCCATGAAATAGTCAGTTCTTTGATGGAATTTTTGCTTGGAGTTCTAGAATACTCTTAATAGTTCTCAAAAAAAAAAAAAAAGCACTTTCAAGGGGCTTAGAAGGGCACTTCATAGAAGGGTTAGTTTATCATTACCCTTTTCTGTTTTGTGCTTTCCATGCAGACAGGAAGAGAATGCAGAATGGAGATGAGATCATTCTACTAAGTAATATTACAGTATTGCATGAAAACTCTTTATTGACTGTATTTGCTCAATTCAGACAGTAGAAGCAAAGCAGTGATCAATAGAATTTCTGAGCTTAACCCAGCCATATGAGATTCAGAAAGAGTTCCTCAGACAAGTCTGTTCTAAATGAAAATTCTGTGCAGACAAGGGTAGCATAATTAGTGTGCTGCATATGTACCCATAAAATAATTTAATACTTAGGATTGATAAATTAGAATTCTTAATCATAAATTTCTCAGCAATATCTATAAACGTAGTGCTTTATTGGAAGAAGATATGTTGATTTTTTTTTTCTGATGTGGGTATTAATTTGGAATTGAAATGCTGTAAAACATGAAAACTACGATCTTAGAAGGACTACCAAAAGAGAACCAATTCAAAACACTCTCAAATGACTGAAGAAAATGAAAGTGAACCTTCTTACTAACTGTGCACACTTTTGATCCCTTTACTCATCCTTCAGCAACAAAGCTGCAAAATGAGGACACAAAGTGATGATCATTACAGGTTAGAATAAACCTATTTCTATGTAGGCTTATTTTGAAACCCCTATTTATAAGCCCACTGTCACACCAAAAGGAAAACCAATATTAATGACTCAAATTCATTATTGATTTTTTTAAAGTGCCAGTTATAATGCATAAGATATAGGCATTATTTTTAGTTGTTTGAGGAGTATTTTGAGTTCTTCTAGATCATTAATCCTACTATCCTGTATTCTTGGATAGTGTTTAGAAAAATATGAATCTGTGAGGATTTATTTTATTTTTTCATTTTATAACCTATACTGACAAGAATGCTTTTAAATAAAAAAATAATATGCAAAGTTCTTAATTGCTTTTCTTTTGATATCTTGTTAAGTGATTTAAACAACTGGGCTATTTTCAAACAAACATTTGAATTGGCTAAAGCTCTGTGACATGTAATACTTTTTTTCCCCCAAGATGTTTTCCTCTCATTTCTATTTCATGAGGGTTTTTTTTTTTTAGTTTTATACTGGCAGTCTGAACACATTCAGACAGTTGTTGGGTAACTTGTGTCTGATTCACAGACAGGGAATAAACTAGAAAATTCCAAGTCATAATTCTGGCTTAAAACAGTTAGAAAAATATATCTCCGTTTTTTGTCCTTTTGTATATGATAATGACTATAAAAATGTATTTTATATTTTGTATTAATCTTTATTGTTTATATGTCAAGTCTGTAGGACTTGTTTCCATATACTTAAAAAAAAAAAAAATCTAATTTTGTTCAGTCCTTTCATAACAACAACCCTTTCATATTTTGTTTCTCAACTGGACTGCCTAAGCATTTTTTATGATTATTTAAAACTTGAACTTTTCTTTTTGAGTCACGCACATAATTTTTAATCACTAACTGTAGCTCATGCAAAAAAAGTAACAGCTTGCTACTTGTATGAGTCAGAATCTAAACAGAGCTATTTAAAAATCATTTGGAAAATGTGTTATTAGCTAATTAGCATAATGTAGTTATAGAGAAGATATACAATCTAACATGTTTCACTGAATCAGTTCATAAACAAAAACTGCAATTAGCTACTATTTCCTTTGCATTATTATTTTCCTTGAGATTCTATCATATGGCCAAGCCAACCTAACAGTGTTGTCAAACAGATTTCAAATCTGAAATGCCATGCTGCAATTAGAGCACACCTTTCATTTTTCATGTATTACATTCCAACACTCTCTACTGAAACATTTGCACCAAATTTATGTTTCATGTCTTAATAACTTTATAATTATATGCATAAGAAAAGATACCTTATTCAAGCTTACTCTTACTATTTCCACTTAAATTGCCTTGGTTTGAATCTGAAACAGTGAAACTGAGCAAGAAAGAACCATTTGTTTTTTCCAGAGTCAATGTTTGTGTTGAATTAAAAAAACACCCTTAAACAGGAAAATCTACTGACTTTTTATGGCTATTTTAATTAGTTGTTAGAATCTTGCTCCAAAATGGATTAATTGCAACCATTTGATCATCATATGGATTCCATGTGAAGTAATAACAGACAACAGTGCATAACTCAGGCATGACTGATCCCTGAAATTTTCGTTCATCTGCTAACTTTAGCGTATCTTACAAAGCTTGGCCACGTCCTCCTAGAATTCAGCAGAAGTTGCAAGGTATTTGCCTTCCTCTGAAATCCCTGAGCTTACCAGTAAGGCAGTAAGGCCTGAGAGATTTCAGGGATCATTTCTTGACCTTCATAGAGTATCTCTACATCCTAGTTACACTATGTTTCCTAGGCCTCCTTTCCTAGAGGAAAGGCCTGAAAAGCTTTTAGCCATCATCTAAAATTCCCTGATCTAAGCAGACTTCTGATATAGTCACAGAAGAACCAGCACAGAAACCAGGATAGGGGAAGAAAATGAAAGAAAAGATAGTTACATTATAAATGTAAAATAATTTTGGATTTTGAAAACAAAATTCATAACAGTGTAAAAAAGTGATACCATCTGCATTCAGGGTGAATATCATATTTATTTCCAAGAAAAAGGACAAATTTATATTTAAAAAAACTCAAGGGCATACTGACTGATGTGTTAGTGATATTTAATATGCTACTGGTGAGGCCAAATTTTAACTGATTTTAAACTACAGAAGCATCAGGAACATCAAACAACATTTGTCTGAAGTTTTGTAAAGCAAAAACCAGTATTTTTCAAAAAATTTAGTATAGTTGTAAAGTTATTTTAGAGGAGAATACTACCTGTCACTGGGCATCTGTGGTTATTAAACTGTTCCCAACATGTCATCTTTTGCAACTCTGGCTTATGAAGACAGAAAATAATTAGGGTTTTTTTAATCAGAGTTCCCAAGTATTTCATCTTGCAAATATCTGGATTTCCTGGTCTTGTGCCTTGTGTTCAGTGACAGTGCTACAGATGGTCTGGGTAACCTCACAGACAATCTTCTAACTGGGATCTTATCCTGATTCTTCAGATTCCTTCCCAAGGCACATGCTAATTGTTTTTTATGACTGCCTTTCAATATTTTCTAGTAGACAGACAACATCCTGCATTAAGTTGATTGCAATAAAAATAAAATTGAAGATTCATTTTCCTTGTTTTTTAGATTAAGTTTTAAGATGAAATGATGAAAAGTTAGACATTAGTAGAAATGGACATTATAAACAAGAAGAAAAATGCTGAATGTACATCCAATTAAAATAAACAAATGCGTTTAATTAAAAAGAATTTAAAAACCCAACAGGGCAAATAGGCAAAGGAAAATACCAACAGCTGCTGAGGAGGATGCATAATTGTAAACTGAATTGAGAGGAAAGGATTGAGGGAATATTAAGGTAAACTCCAAGACTAGCATTTAATGCTCATCATCATCAGGGGTTTGCTTTCTTTTGCAATACTGAAATAAATTAACTTCATTGTGAAGAAGGAAAATTTTATTTGTCAGTGGATATTCTAATCGTGGCAGTACTTGACCTTCAAATTTGGTCCGCATGGTCATGCACTAGCTCAGACAGTTGCACAGGATTTTGGTTTGCTGATCTGAAAGACCAATTCAACAGTTCCTTGGCAAAATCATGGACATTCTTATGTCTCTCCAAACAGTGCCCCCTCAAGGGGAGCTACAGAACGCTCACTGATAAAGCACTAGTACTGTCAAAACCATCCTTAAACTTACTGTCATCCAAAAGACCATCTTCCTCCAAGACAAAAAAGACTGGACCTGAGGAGATGAATACGTAAATCACCTTATTAGTAACATACCAGGTATAGTGAACATCCCCAAACTATATACAAGTAGTTGATAAAAAAATGTTACTATAGTTTGTCTGGGATATTTCAGAGCTTCAGCTTGGACATACCATCAGTTTTACATCTGTCATAGCACAGGAACTTTATCTCCAACAGGAATCACCTTCTAGATTTTGTCTGCCAACCTAGCCACACGATGTATTTTTTTCATAGTCTCTTTTTGAGGAACAGATTTTAAATGATTTAATGAGTAAGCCTATGTTGTGCAGATGACTGGAAACATAGATTGCCTCAGCAATTTCCATCAAAACTCAAAGAATCATTGCTTTCTCACGCAATTCTTGTATCAATAACACTTAATTTGCCATCATTGTAATAATTATTACAGTAATTAAAAACGTGGAATTTGTATCAAGACCACAAATCCATGCACCTAATCCTGTAAAATTATCAACAATCCAAATGAAACATACCAGACAAACTAGTTTCCAGGTAAAACAGTGTTTTGAAGATTCCCATGATACCATAACAATATAAATACATTCTCCAAGGGAGGGAGATACCACTTTTTAAAATACCACTTTAATACAATGTAAGAATTTATACGAAAGAAACACCAAACTCTGCTCGGTGTCTAGAAACTCTTGCTTATGTCCTAGAAAATCATTAAAACTATTAATTCTATTCCGAAAGATGAGCAGGAGGTCATACTTTGCACCTCAAGCTGTCAAAATTAGGAAGCTGGTCTCCATCAGTTTCCTTGTATAGTCAGTGGAGAGAGCTTGTCTCCTGTGAGAGTTCCTAACAGTTCTCTGAGATATACCCTGAAAGAATCTCTCCTACATTTGCCGTGCACAGAACATATGGAAACTGTCCTACTAAAGCAGGAACTATAAGTAGTAATTTTGTCATCAGATAGAATAGCCCACTTGCCTTTTTCCAGATAAGTAAATCTCTCAGCAGTATGTTATGGAGAAATCACTGGCAGTGATGATTTTCAATTATTGACTTATTTCACTTTTATCTGCAACCATGTTGCACAATTATATTTCACTGAGAGGGCGTAGATGGGACACTACTGCTACTGCTACTGTAACTGCTCTTCAGGAGCTCATCACCTCCAGGTGCAAGGAAAACCAATCTCAAGCCTAATTTGTGCCAGACTGGTATTATCTGGACCCATGGCTGAGAGTCTGCTTCAGAAAAAGTTAATTTCAATGTGGTCCCTCCAGCCCTTCAGATTCTGTGTTCACTGGACTTGGGAATCAGGACTTTTATCTAAAACTGAAGAAGTATTTGAAGAGGAAATACTTTGTCAAGATCTAGGAAACAAAAGTAAGAACTCTTCATTCTTTGTTAATGTTTAAAAATAGTTCAGTATGACCTAAATTACTGTCTGGGTCAAGTTATTTTGCACAGAAGCTCTCTAGCTCCACATGGCTAATGCTTTTCAAATACAGCTGTTTTTGAATCTCAGTTGACTATGACTGGATATGTTCCTTTTCCAAGTTAAAAATTTCTAATGCTTCATTTTTATTTAGAGAAGGAAATAGGAAAGAGTTATAGCAGTAAAAATAATTAATGGAAAATTTCAAATGTCTATAACCTAGAAAAGATGAAGCCATTTTGAAATTAAGCAAATATAAGACCTGACAAGATAATGGGGATAGATGATTCTAACCACCTACACAATGGGAGACGAGGATGGAGAGGCTGATAACAGAAATACTGAAATGTATTTTGTAGCATTTTTGCTTTCCTTCTAGGTTTGTAAAATCATCACAGAAATAGCAGAGTACTTATTGAGTAGGTAAGCAAGACTGAAGGATAACAATTACATGAAAAAATAATCAGGTTCAGACTGCTCTTTATGGGTCAGAAATAGCATTAGGCAACTTGATTAGGAGTTTGTTTCTTTAGCCTGTATTTATTTGTTGCATATATATTGACTCCTCAGATTATGCTGAAGGGCTGTAAAGAAGAAGCAAAAAAGAAAAACATAAATCAGGAGTTCTTTGGAAGATATTTGTTGGGGGGATGCTGTGCAGAGTCTCACAGGGTTAGCCATTCAGGAAGAAAGTTACACTTCAGAAGAAGCGTTAATTAGCTTTTAGTATAACTCACCTGACATCATTCTGCCTAACTCACTAGATACATGTTGCCTTGCCTACAATCTACAAAGGCTCCTTCCTAGTACTTTAATGTCTTTTAAGGACTGGGAGAGGGTTTTTTTCCATTAACTACATGAGGGGTCCCAAATCTGTTATCCAGGTTTTTCAGGTGGAAAAGCTCTGCCAACATTGCCAACAAACCTGCTCATACACACTAACTTAGGCCTAGGAGGGTTACTGGGACAGTTCTGTCTACTCTTTCTTAAATTATTCAAGAACATCTTAATTTTGTTTCTGGCAGCTCCTTAGAGGGTGACTCCTTCATACTCCTGGCCTGCAGTGTTGGCAAGTGCAAAGGAAGAAGGAAGCCTAGAGGAAGGTTTTTAAATTTTGGTGAAAGAGCACTAAACCCTGATAGAAGAGGTAATGAAGGACTTATCTGCAGGATTTCTATCTCAAAATAGGGTAAAAGAAGGTATTCTCAAAAAGATGATGTCATTGTCTAATAGTAAAATACTAGAAACACTATTCCATACACCTGAAACAAGAATTATTATTCCAGAAAATCCTCTGGACATGGAAAACTAGGGAAATAATTGCTTAAGTTTAGATATTACTTTGGTGGCAAGGATTATACACAATTTGGTAAAGTCTCTGACTACACATTTCTGTCTGGAAAATGAACCTTGTTTTTCTTTTCTCAACAACACACATTTATTTATTTTCCTCTTTGCTCTTTCATTTCTACAGGTTTTTTCTTGGCTATTTTTTCAAATGAAACTAATATTTTACAAAAGAAATTCCCAGTTTCCTAAGGATTTTTATTTCTTGATGAAGTCAGTTATACTGGATATGTTACATTATAAATGGCAATGCTTTGACAAGAAGACATAATCAAGGTCAAACAGTCATGTCTAAATTCATACATGCACATAAATACATGCATTACTAATATTTACTTAGATACATAAACAAAGCATTAATAAAGCAGTACGCTTATTGAATTGCACACTGAATCTGAACTTGCAAGTGTAACGCAAGCAATGGATCAAAACTCTGCTTGAAAATATACAATGGAGGGTGAAAAAATAAGCCCAGCCTAAAAAAAACTGCTAAAAAAAAGATCCTGCTATTTTAATTATTATACAAGACATAAATTGGGATTTAGATTATGCTCTACACACTGACTCAAGGTAGCCTGAAACTAAAGTTTTTAAGATTTAATTTTCTGTTGCTATTAATGAATATTACAACAGTAGCTGCCCCCTGTGGCTTGGTATAAAAAGCAGTGTATATACCTAGTACAACATTTGCAGACCTCCTCAGTTTTGTGTTTTTAATGTGATGAAAAATTGTACAAGTAACAAAGGAAAATGTCATGGTAACTAAAACATTTCCTATACATGTATTTTAGAGGGAAGCTAAATCAAAGGTCTTCAAAGAATTACTTGGGTTCTTTCTAGGAGGTTATTGACAAATATGTAGTTTGTCTTCTGAGTTTGTGCCTCTTTCACAGATTGGTGTATTTGTGATCCCACAGGCAGGAATAAGTGTCTGTAATTCATTTCTCCTTGTTAACTAGTGTGCTTTTGTGTGTAGGATGATTGACAGCAAACTCGGCTTAGTCCCAACGGATGAGCTTGTTAGCAAAACCCTAGCATCCTATCTCTAATAAAGCATATCAGCAGTACATTTTGTCCTATCTATTAGCCTCTCTGTTTCTTTTTTGTGAAAAGCTGAGTGTCCCTTTGAAGCAATGACAAATAAACCCCTGAACTGAAGTGCTAGGCTGCCTTATGGACAGCTGGATAGTAAATGTCACACCGTGTATAGAATGCCTATTATCAGAGTGAGCCATTTGTTCCATTCCTTTCAGTATCTTAATGTAATACAAAATTGCTAAATCAAGCCCCATGTCTGTGACAGAACATAATTAATGAGAAAGCAGGAGCCAATTCAACACTCTTTATTGGGACCTAATTGGCTCAGGCAACAGAGTTGTCACTCAACAAGAGACTTCCTTTAAAGCAATTTTGTTCTTGGTTGTATTACAGAGCCTATTAAATTGTCCCCTCCTTGATCACACAAAGAAGTATCTGCATGCAATAATTAGCTTTTCCAAGGGGATTTTTTTTAACTCTTTCAATAATAGCACATTTTCAAGCACTGCTGGAGGAAACACAGTACAGGGATATGTGCAGCCTCTGGACTGAATAATTGTAATACATGCATTTTGGGAAAGCCTGTGAGGATTGCATCAAAGCTATGGCCAGGATAGAATGAGGTGGCCTGATTTCACAGAAGGTTGCAGGTCAAGCTGGGCACCTAATAATGTACTCTGTGCAAACTGTTCAGCTAAAGGAGCAAGTGAAAGGGTAGAGGTATGGATTGTTTAACTGATGGCTTTCTGACAAAATATTAAGCCACCATGAGGAATGAGAGGTCCTATTTCCCAGGGCCAGTATCTGCAGATTCTAATACCACCATGAGCAGCCATTAATTTTGAGTAAGACTCAAAGCCTGGGAGTCTTTTTTCAGTAATTTTCCATCAGAATTTCCTGGACTTTGTGTCTTAATCAGTAGATTATGGGAGAGTAAATGGGGAAGTCTGTTAGTTTTAAGAGAGATTTTTTTTGCCACCCAAAGAAAAAACTTCACACTTTGGAGTTAAGTAATACATAAATTGTACCTAAGTAAGAAGGAATCCTGGAACCCGGTTCTGTAACCTCCAAAAGCATAGATTTCTACAACTAGTCAAAAGCCAACTTACTCAACCCCAAAATATAATCACTGATTGAAATCCAGTGATTTAACCACCATCAAAAATGTTCAGAAATGTTCACTATGTCTGTAGCTTAAAAAATTTAACTTATTTCCAGAAAATTTCAGCTGCAGCTACTAAACCTCATGAGAACTTATCTGAAAGGCAGACAAAATGGAAGGGTCCTAAACCAGTTGAATATCTCTGTGTTTAGAAAGGTTTATTATAAGTTGAACTTCACATTTACTGTTCAGTTTAAAGATAATATTGAAGTGAAGGATGTCGCCCATGTTTTTTCTCAAACTTGTCACGTAACATCCTGTATGACATCTATTATTAGATATGTAAATTGCTGTATTAGTTGTTAGTCTTAGAGAAAGCTAAGTGTAAGGAATCAGTATATTTGGGGTTTAGCAAACAGTACATTTTAGTTCTTCCCTCTTATGTCTTCCAAAGACTAGAATGATGTGACTAATCATGTAAATAATAGTGTATTATCGCTTATTATTTTCTTCAGGATAAACATTCCAGGGGGTTTCAAAGGGGATTACAAAAACAGAATTAAAAGAATGAAGAATGTTGTTGGTTTTTTATTCCAGAGAAATGTGTATTTAATATTTAATGCTATATATGCAGTTATATTAAGTGATTTTGATGAACACATTTCGATTTGCACGTTTTATGTAGCTTTTTTAGTGGTAGGAGTTCATTGACATCTGCTCTAATATGCAAACTACAACATAGCCACCACTTTGAAGGCTCAGCTAGAAGAGAACAAATAAATATATTACAAAACCACTTTTTTCAAATTTAACAATGTGCAAGACAAAATCCTAAATGCAAATGTTAATCAACAATGTCCTTTCACAGGTGATTCATGAAGTCTCTGAAAGCATATATTCTGAGTACAGTTTTATTAGCTTATTCTAGTAACAAGTGAAAATGATTACAAGAACTTACATAATCTAATTTTCTTTAATTAATCATATTCAATCAATATTATAAAAATAACATTGTATATTATGATTAATTCTACGTGCTATAGAATACTAATGGGCACTGAAGAATTAAAAAAATTACAGCACAGGCATCTACTGAGAAGATTTTTGACAAGTCAAATTAGAATGTTAAAAAAGTAAACATTTAAATTGAAATATTTTACCAAACAAATATTATGTGAAAAAATATTAGTGGAAAAATAGTCATGGAAAAGATATTTTGGGAATATATTCAAAACAGCACTGGTTGAAATGTTTTATCTAATGCAACAGTTCTCTGATGTTTAATTTTCATTCAAAAAGTACTTGAGTTCCTAAGTGAATTGCCAAGCTTCTGTAGTTTTGGGCATCATAACTGTATAACATGAGTTGGATGCCATGCTGTTTGAATATAACACAAGACCAAAAGGCTGTTTCTCATTTCAGAAAACCTTGGGATCCAGATATTAGTAACAGTCTCCTGACAACACATAGGCTGAAGTTAGATATCTACACATGTCTGTGCTTGAAAGGTCATTGTCACTGATGACATAGAAGTGAGGTCTAATCAAGAGAGAAATATGACATCATTTGGTTGTCAGCGCAAACAGAACTAGAATGTGTGATTCCAGGACTGGTGGTTATTAATACTTCAGCAACTGAAAAAAGACAATCTATATTAGTATTGTGTCACTATTTAATGCATAAGGACAACATCTTGCATCTACATTAGCTGATAGTGGCTAAGAATAGACAAGAATTAGATGTGTGCTTTTGTGAATTACATAAAGTTGTTATGATGCATAAAAACCCATTGTTTAGGTCTGTAAGTTTTTCCTTCTCACATATGCGAGGACCTCACAACAGATGTCTCAGTAAGGACTGGTTTACATAGTGGCTTTGAACTGTTTCCTTGTTTTGATAAACAAAGCATTGTTGTAATTAGTAAATTGGGCAAAAAAGTCTGAGTCAGGACAGAAATCCTTCCATCATTTTTTGTGTCTACTATTATCCTGTAATACTTCACAATGTTACCCTAGGAAAATGATGACAAATTCCTTAGCATACAATTTTCCAGAATATGATGTAAATGTAATCTTTTTCATGTAAATGCTGTCTGCTTTCTTCATCTTATACAGAAATGTAATAATACTTGTCCTAGTATCCTGGTCCCCTGTTGCATCATTTTACACAGGTCATTATATTTCAGAAACAAAAATATTGAACACTCTAAGCAGTCTTGGATTTCCAGGCACTAACTCTGAGGGAGTCTGCAACCTCTGAATCTGTCATGTAACCAGACTTTTCTTCAGCACAAAGTATGATTAAAAGTAATAACACATGTCATACCACTGTGGCAATGCCAACACAGAGGATGCGTTTCTACAGAACAGATGGTACTTGCAATGCTAAGAAGTCTATTCTCTTCATTTTACCTCATTGTTGCTTGGCTTCTGTGCCTTCTCACACACGTCACACATTTGAAAGTGTGCACAATGTCCTCTTTCTAAAGGGCATGAGCATATGAACTCATATAAACAAGATCAGAATGCAGATTAATTTCTCTAGAGCAGAATTCAATATAGATTTAAAAACAATATTAATATTTTAGCAGCATAACTCTATAGCTATTATTTTAGCATCTAAGGAATTTGTAATTTTGAAGAGCTGGGAAAGGTAGTACTCATTAAAAAAACCTAGCAGGGATCAGTTCACCTACTATGTTACAGATACTAGTGTGAAATATAGCAGTTTCAGGAAGTGCTGAGTAAACTACCTGACAATTTAAGGCTGAACATTATGAAGAATAATTTGAAAAATGAGAGAGTTGTGAGGCACGCAGAATTCCGTCTGACCTTCATCCAAAATTGATGCTCTTGCAAAAAAATCATGGAACACAATGATTGTAAGAGTTTGTAAAATATCATTCAGAAGTTGGCATATCTGGTATTTCACTAACTGACAGTAAGATACAAAGGCAAGAAGTTACACCTATAAGGAACCTGAGGAAAGAGCATTATATATGATATAATCAGTACAATATCTTCAAGATGTTCAATTTCCTTTATAGATGTGTAAAACCTCCAAAATCATGTTAATGCAGATTTTGCAGATCAAAAACTGAGGAAGAAAGGCTTCAATGTGTACGGAAGGAAGATACTGTTCTGGATAATGACTCAGTAGGTCTATGTCCTGCTCCAGCAGTTGTTCTGCTTGTTTATTTCTCAGCACAAAAAGTGAGGTTCAGTTCATGAGTATAATATTCTCAGGTACAGTATGAAGAATCAGAAAGAGTTAGAATGACTTCAGGGAGCAAGCAGGAATGATCTGCTGTGTATGCACCAAAACTAGTCTATTAAGGAATGAGTCCGTATATGGTATAATAATAAAATGTGGTTTCTTTCTTGATCAGCAAGGGTGTGAATAATGGCACTGAAAGCCAGTTTATGCATACTTTTGGCAGCCTGAAAATTACACAAATGACCTGAAAATAGGGCAAAATTAACTGCCATGATCTATCCATGTGTTATCTGAAAAATACTGACAGCCTGCTTAATCCTCTTCTATGGCTGCCTGTGGGGTCCCCTGTACTAAGAGATATGTGAGATTCAGCCTGAATAAGACTTGGAAAAATGCTAGCATATGTAGCATCTATATTTAATGTCATCTGCAACATTCTCAGTAATTTTTTATGCAATCAGTCTTTTCTGCAATCAGTCTAGTCTAAAAAGACTTGTTATAGTAAATTGGTCGGCCTGTTACATGGGCTTATCTTGATGGCTAGACAGAGATGATTGTTAATTGTATGGTATATGATAGAGTTTTCACAATGGCCACTACATCATAGTGACTCACAAATTACACAAATATTTCCCTTCATATTTTTTTCTGCTAACTGACTTTGTTTTCTTTGTCTTTGATTCATATTCTCACGAAGGAAACATCTTGCAAATCACTGGCCTTTATTGTATTATGTCTGAAATTTAGGTAGAACACAAAAAGTGGGCAAAAATAAATTATTCTGCCCTTTGTTATCTACTCACTTAAGGGATTTTAACTTTTTTGAACTTTGCTAGACAAAAAATGCTAACAGAATATGTAGCAATTTGTATGAATATTTCAGGGTAAAAGAATAACTTCTCCTAGTTAGACTCAAGCCCTTGGATCATTCAAAGTTAAAGCAGCAGAAATCCTTGAGGCTTACTACAGTCTATCTCAGTGTTGAACCTGTATACCACAAGTTATGATCCCTGTAAATAGAAGGCACTTTGTCATGTTCCCCCCCATTGTCTTTCTTACTGTGACATTCTAAACATTCTGGGATCTCTTGGCAAATTCAATGCATTATTTGTGGTCCCTTTCTGCTAGATGCTTCCTATCAGCCCAAGGAACAAAAAAATGATTATGAGGAACATGAATAAAACTCCTTCAAAAGCTGACATAGGCATTGACTACAGGTTAAAGTTCTTCACACAACTCATCGGTGGGGGAGAAAATGACGTAAGCATTGTACTTCTTTCGACCTTTGGGTACATTTTTCATTTTGGCTAGGAATTCTATGTGAAAAGTATTTTATCATCTCAACAGTTTTTAAAATAACTATAAAAACAGTTCACCCTCAGACAACACATAAGGCTTTATTTGGGAAAGAGAATTAGTACGATAAAGCTGACAGTCACTCTTTATTCAGGAGAGATTCAGCAAGCTGTTACTACTTCTGTTTTGAACAAGAAACATTAAAAAATTGTTATTTCACTGAAATGCAAGGTTGCTTAGACACTGAAGAGTAAGGAGTTTCTTTGGTGCTAAAAAGTGAATGTGAGCATATCTGTGTGCAAATCATCTAGGAAAAGACAAATAATGTCAGAGAAACAATCAAAATGCCATAGAGACAAAAAAGTAAAATGACCCTGAAGAAAGACTGGAAATGCCTCTGAAGAGAGGAATCCTGGGAAAATGCTGAGAAATGTGAGAAGACAAATTGTCCCCAGCTATTTGATTCATGCTGTGTTCTTAGAAAGAAGATTTGTAAATTCTTTGTAAATGAACATGGTCTATCAAATAATTTATCTCTTCTAATGGGAATAGTTCAAAGCATTTGACTGGTTATGTTAATATCAAAGGGATGCAATTGCTATTAGATTCTGTATTGCTCTTCCAGAAAAGCCAATGCGTGAAACTGTTTAGTGAAAGAAGCTTGGGCTTTAGATCTTCAGCTAATCCCACTTATGTAGATATTTAAAAAGGAATTTACATGATAAGACTCTGAAAATTTCAATGCTTACTATATGATATTTGTGCATGAAGATTTAATAAAGCGTGTGTAAATTTCCAGGCCAAACCCCCAAATAGTTGTGGATTGAGGAGCCATTGTGAAAATAATTCATATGACACAAAGAAAAATGATAGAAAATGGTATTTCCTATAATTTCCTATTAATTTTTAGGGAAAAAAATCTCTGATTATATATTTTTAAAAGGTTTTGGCTGCCTTAGAATTTCCACTAAGTTTTATCACTTCTCTAGCGAAGAGGAAGAAATGAATTGATTTGTAGAAACCAAATAAAAAAAAAAATCAGTCAAAGCAATAATTTGATTTATATGGGAATGCGGTACCTAGACATCCATCATGCTATATACAGATATGTATTTTATTATTCTGTATACATTTGTGAGATTTATTGAGGTGGTATACTTTAATGTTATATTTATTTTTAAAAATGATGCTTTTTTATTAAAATTAACTAGATTTACTGTGCTATTAAGTATGGAACATAGACAATAATATAATGCCACAGAGCTAGATTATTTTAGGTTATCAGATGCAGTTAGCAAGTAATATAGCACATGGAACTTATGAAACAGCAAAGTTGAACTGTATGTTTGTAACAGGATCTTGTCTACCAAACTTCCGTTTAATTCTCTATGCTGACTGTTGAAGAAAGAAAATTATCTTCAACATTTTGCAAAATCCATGCTCCTTATTAAACACTATTACACTTGCTGGTGAATTAACTTGCTTTTGAATACTGAAAATTCTTAAAATCAAGAGTCTTCATCTACAGAGGAAAACTGAAGAACCTTGGTCTAGGACTTGAAACTGCTTTAATAAGAGCACCAAGAATTCCAAACGTTGTTATGTTCATTAGAGAGGGATTGAGAGATGTTTATAGTTTAGATAAAATAGGATCATATAATTAGTAGACTAATGAATCTAATGTAGATGTGACACACATATAATCAATGTCAAATACATAAAGTCTTACAAATAATTAAGCAATTTTAGTAGTCCATTTTGCTGATGCAAGGCTAAAACATTTCCAAGTTTATTCAAGAAGCAGCCAAAACAATGAAATATTTTTTCAAATGTTGTGTCCTTCACATTTTTTCTATCCCAGCATTTGTGATAACTGGAACTGAAACCTGCAGATTTCTTGGTATTTCAGAGTATCAGTACAAAGGAGAACATCTCTGTGTGATGACTAAGAAAAACTGTCATTTGATCAGGCAAAACTTTATATATGTAAAGGAGAGAAACATCAAATTTTTGTAATTATACTGGATAGCCTATTCTTAAGTGTCTTAATGTAAATCAGGGTATTAAAAAAACCTATATAGTTTTAATGTGCAGTTACACTGACGATTATTTAAGCAGGCATTAGAACAAAAAGAATTCAGAAAATAAACAAGGAATATGAAGTATGTCCATGTAAAATTGGTGATTAAGAGATCCGCAAAGCCACTGACTTCAGTTCCTCATTAATTTCTTCCTCTGTTTCCCTCAAATAGTGTCTCTCTTATTTTATGTTGGCCACCCCTTTTATACACCACAGTGTCTTTATCTTCAAACTAAGTTAAGTTTAGGATTTTACAAATCTCACTGACGTGTAAAATTATTACAAAGATGTACTTCCTAATACCATTTAGGGACCCTGATGGCAAACATGGTGATCCAAATAACTATTAGAGCATTACATCATTTGCCATTCCAAACTGCATCAAGGCACATAGTTTCCCATCTTTCTTAGTATGTATTGGTATTACTACTATTAATCTCAAAGACTTACAGTTTGCTATAGTGTACTTGTACATATTTCTAGACCTTAAATTAGAATTTTCAAAGTATTAACTTTTTGTGTACTTTCTCATTTGAATGCGTTGCTTTCACAGACATTTGAAAAAGGACACAAGCCCTTTTCAACAACTTATGTCAAAACCAATATATGGCCAAATAACTTACAAATTAACCCTAGAACATCTCATTTGTCAATGGCAGCTCCTGAGACATTAGTTTAGTTTTCCTCATACCACTAATTTACACAGCCGTTATGACTTGAGACATGCAAATTAGCAGCCAAGAAAGAATGGAGATTAACTGCTGAGATTGCAAGTAATATCCTCTTAAAATTAATTAGTATTTTGGCTTAACTTTATTTTTAGGTTCAAAAAAGTCAAGATAAAATGTTTAATATCTTTTTTCAAGTGGAAGTCAATACTTGACATAATCAGCCAAATTTTCAGAAAATTTTGATTTCCTCTGAAAATCAGATCCCCTTGTTGTAATGCACCTTTATTGGGTCCTGATTTAATGGTAAATGAGTCATTTGAGCCATGAGCTTTTTGCCTCTTCCTTTTTACCTTCATGTTAGGATTGCTTTTTCCTTATTGGGAACTTGTGTCTATTGTACTATTGTTCCTACCAGTATCTATTGTACTACTTACTGCATTTCTACATATTTCCTACAATGAAGCATAGTGGCATTTCAGAATTTCTCCAAAACAAAAATTAAATAGTAGGTACCATCTTTCACTTTTTATGTTACCAGCTAAATAAGGCTTCAAAATTAAAAACCTAAAAAATCCAATATTATGCCCTAATTTATAAAAATGTTTTATATATATAAGTGAAAATTATACAGTTTATGACCATCAGGATACAAATATAGAACAAGTTTCTTAAATAAAAATACCGAGAACATTTTTATGTGAACATGTGAGTCTTCAGTGAGGATCATCAGTTATCTTTTATAATGATATAATAAGGGAAGTACTTCCATTGTTATTTTCACAGTGCAAGACAGAGTGCACTGTGAAACTCTATCCTTTCTTCCAGAGAGCTCTTCATGATAAAACAGGCTCAAAAGTGCAATATCCATACTACCTGAACTTTGAGTAAAGTATTTAATGCATTTCTGCCAGTCCATAATAGCGATATCACTTTCTAGAAAGCCTGCTGGGCTGAGTTGCAGGACTGAAATTGTGCTGTTTCTTATTTGGTGTAGTCACCAGTATAGTCTTACATATATAATCACCTTCTTCTGAAGATCTTAACTTCCAAAGAGCTTTTCTATAGTTAAACTTACTTCTGAAGTTCCACGTTATTTCCTGAACCTATTTTGTCTTTGAATCACTCAAGTGCCTTATTCACATCTAATTCAGACTTTGCAAAACTGTATATTGAGGGCTACAATTTATGTTTACTTTTTAAAGATATTATACAGGCTTTTAAGCAAATTGCCTGGTGGGAAAAATGAAAGCAAAAGATATAATACAAAGTTTTATCGCAAAGATTTTTTAACTTGATGAAAAAAGAAAAAGCATAGACCTTGAACTGGAACAATTATGTTACATGCTTGCTCTTACAGTATTAACATCATGTTTTGTGATGAGATCTTACCACTGGATCTCCAGTGGTTTCTGCAGTTCAGTTTAGGAAACAGCAACACAACTACCTAATCTGCTGTAAGACTTAGATCCTCATGCAATTTTCATTTCTCTGAGGACAACACTGTGTAAACATTGGTAAAATGACATCAATAAAGTCTTTTGTGAAGTACTTAGTGCTTATAGAATTAAGAGAAAGTTAGCTAATGATAGTGAAAGAGGAAGTCAGTGAAGAATCATAAAGTATTCAGAATAAAACTAGTGTTACAGTCTGTTAACTATTTTATTTCTAAATTTATGTGTCATGAAATATTTTTATTTGAATCACTTCGAGATATAACAGATTAGGTTAACCTTTGAATAAGGTTCTAGTATACTACATATATATATATATTTGTATACTCTTTGCATACAGTAGAGAGTAAGTGGAGATAATAAAGTTTACCTTGTTTCTTCTTTCTGACTGGCCTGGAATGGGTGACATTAACCATCTTTTACTTATCAGATGATACTGCTTAACATTTACATCATTGATTGCATGCCATCATTGAGGAGAACAGAAAAAATCATATGGATATGTCAAAAAATAAAAAGCATATGTAAAAATACTTCAATCAACCATCAATACTTTAATAGCATATTATTCTGTGTGTTATCTGGAAATGACTGAAGAAAAAAATCCCATGAACTAAACTGGCTACCACTTGACAAAAACATTTTCACCTTCTGATCGTGGAGGTTAGTCAAAACTTCAAGAATAAGTTGGCCTGTGGGACTTATGCATGTGATAAACCACTATTTTATAATATGAAAAATGATACATCATACTGGTTTTCTAAGTACAGCTCTCCTCAGTATTAAGCAGAATTACTGGACACTTCCAAAACTTGATGCCAACTTTCAAGGAAAAACCTTCAAATTAGTTGATATTTATTATTTTTGTTTTTCTTCTTTTTTTCTTTAATATGCTGCTTTTACAGACCATGAAATTATTTATTGAGGGGTTTCTTTAAATACATGATTAAGTGCTCTCTTCTGATCTTTTACCAGCACTATCACTGAATTCTGGAACAGTCCTGTAACAACAAATTTACTGGATCTGCATGATGAATAGTAATAATATACTACAGAAAATGTCAGAATTTTTACAGACTTCCACTAAGTGGACAAAAACATTTCAATTACAGCAACTTTCATAAACTCAGCTATTTCAGCAAATAAGATTAAAAAAAAAGAGTCTAGCTGCTTCCTAAAGTCATTCCTACTACAACTTCACCTGAAAGGCGCTGATTTCTTCTCTTTGGAAACTAGTGATAGCCCAAGGGAATGGCATGAAACTGTTTCAGAGGAGGTTTAGGTTGGATATTAGCATAAGGTTCTTCCCCCAGAGGGTGGTTGGGCACTGGAAGAGTGCCCAGGGAAGTGGTCACAGCACCAGCCTGACAGAGTTCAGGAAGCATTTGGACAATGCTCTGAGGCACAGGGTGTGACTCTTGTGGTGTCCTGTGCAGGGCCAGGAGTTGGGCTTGATGATCCTTTTGGGTCCCCTCCAACTCAGAATATTTTATGATTCAGTGATTCTATGCTGGACTGAAATACACAGGCAAAAATAAATGAAATTGGATGATTTACTAAAATACATTGTAGAAGAGTGCTTGTCACAGTTCCCATTCCTGGGACTTTCAGGTTCTAAGACCAGTCATATTTTGTAATATGGCACTTCACTTCAGTTTAAAAAGAAAAACAAATGAATAAAAAAAACCTGTCCTTTCTGAAAACTTAGTAGAAAACACTGATGCACCAAGTTGAAAAATTCTTTCAACAATAAAAACTGGAGATTGCTCAATTAAGTGAGCTGTATTCTCAAAGTATGCATTATTGTTGAAAAAATTCATACTATGCAGATAGAGAAGAAGGTTAAAATCAAAATATGGTAAATTTCAAAGAGGCTGTTTTGGAGTAGAAGAAGACAAATCTTTCTTGGCCGAGAAAAATGTGCAGTAATCTATGCATCAGCTTTCACAGACCTTCCATCTCCATAAGAAAAGTTCTGCAGACACCAGTTCAAACTCTGACCTAAATTTTGAGGGAGCTGTACTGAAATCTGCCATGGAGTAATCCATAGATTTCTAACTGCTTTGAAGAACAATATATGGCCACTCTGTACAATACACAAGTAGACTCCAGTTTCTGGCTCTGTAATCTGAGCTGTTGAAAAATCACTCATATTGCTCGAGAAAAATATAATCCATGTTTATCATTTGAGAGGACGTTGGTAACAGCTTGTCTTGAATTTCAATGCTGTTAGGACAAAACCTTAAGCACTTTTCTGAAGAAAACACAAAAAAATTTTTGTATACTTTATAAAATTTTCTTTAAAATTCAAGCTGTCACTCAGTTACCTTAATCTTGAATTTAGCAATGTAAGTGCCTTATACGGAAGCGTCAGCTAAAAAGAAATAAATGGTCCAGTATAATAGAGCTATTTATGACTCCTATGCTCTGATAAAATGTCATTTTTGTGATAACCAGTCATCTATATTACACCTACTGTCAAGAGCTAGACTTGGCATCTTCCTGGGAATATTAAGGCAAGTCTTCACTGACACAAAGGGAATAAGCAGATCATACATGCTTGATAATATTTACCCACATTTAAACATGAATTTGGTTTATCTCTATTTGCTTTCCTATTAGGCATATTTTTTATGAATATGTAGGTATTCAAGATATACTGTGTAAAACCTTCTTGGCATAGCTTATATCTGAAAGGAATCTCATCATAAAGCCACTATACAATCAACTAAACAAGATTTAGAAATCAGCAAGAACTTTTATTCTCCCCTTACTGGGTTACAGGATTATAAAATCTGTTTCTGAAATGTTTCTGAAAATTAAATGTACTGTAATGCTGACATGACACAATCACAAATCAAGAAGATTGTATTTATTACTGAGTATTATGCATTATACAGGTATTGTCACCCAAAGTCTGTGCACAGAGCTAGAGTTAGAAAATTTGAATGAGAAATTTGAGAATTTTTTGAGATTATGTTGTCAGAAGATATCTCCTTCCATAGCAATCATGCAGACTCAGAATCTTAGAATAACCCAGGTTGGAAGGTATCTCTGGATGTCATGTATTCCAGTCCTCTGTGCAAAGCAGGGTCAACTTTGAAGTCAGAGCCAAATTCTAAGTTAAATTTCCAGTTGAATTTTTTAACATATGCAAGCATGGACATGCCACACCTTCTCTGCCAACTTTGCATCCCATAATTCTGGTGTGGCAGCTATCAGCCATTTGCTCAAAAAGTAGCATTTAGTGATCTTACATATGTTCACCTCCTCAGCTCAGTGAGTAGAAAGAAAAAAGAAAGACTTCTCTGACAAAGGACAACTCTCTGTGGACATAAAATTATTTTTCTTACATGTTAGTCCTATGGAATCTCCTCTGATACATGAAGTATACCTATAACTGTTACTGAAAACTCAAAATAGAAATGATGATTAAAGATGGGCTATGGGCTGCAGATAAGCTGTGCCATATCAGGAATAGCTGTCCTTTGGTAAATTTCTGTATAGGGGATTGGAAATTAAATTATAGACTCTTTGAAATGCACAGAATTTAATAGTCCAAATTATATCTTTTTTTTTCATTCTCTATTTTCTAGGCTGCAGATGACTTACTCTATGAAAATCAACCTTATATCAACATCAAATAGGCCCTTTGTCCCTTCACTGTTCCCACTGTAAAATGAACTATAGGAACTTATCCCCCTGGATAAAACTGATTTAACATATGTGCTATCATAATAAACATTCCTTCTCATCACCTGTTAAAAAAATGGCAAATTATTCAATACAAGCACTTTGAAAAAGTCCACAGAAATGAAAGCTGTTATTTCTTGTTTTCTTCAAATTTGATGCAAACATAATTGTGGAAGACTCCTCACCTTCTCACTGAAAATTAACAACTGTAAATTCATTCCTAAATAGATACCGTGACTTTCCTCTTCAGCCTCATATGATTGTTCCAAACTGCTCTTTTAGATCACAACTGTGTTCCAGTAATGTTATATATTTTATATATAATTTAAATTGGAATCTGTAATAAAATACATTTAAATATCTGCCTTTGCACTTGATATTCTACTGCATCTCTTTACAAGAACTTTACAGAAAACATTTAAAATCACATTGTACTGGTATTGTCATCATGTAAATTATCTTTGGTTTCAATTCGAAAAATGTTGGTGATGGACTCTGAGTCATTTTTTGTATCATCAGTAGAGATAAAATTAAAGGGAATGAAGCAGAGTCATGAACAAATTTTAGCAAGAGCTATAAAGAAATAGGAACTACTCTTAGATATACTGCAATATTAGAATGTAAAATATCATATTTTACGGAGGTAATTGAGTCACATGAAACTGTAAGTTTATAACTATAGTCAAAACTTATAATCATGTGGATATATATCAAAGACTGAATGTGTGGTTACTATTAAAGTCCAAAGGAGTAAGAGACTCCAGTATATTTATGATCATAATTTTTTAAATGAAAAATTACAAAAAAGCAATTCCAAACTAATCTATTAGAGGAAAAGAAGGAAAACAAAGGTTGTTACTAACAAAAATTTCCAACAGAAAGCTTGAGCAAAATTTCCCTCTATATGTAGCTTTCAGAAATACGCGAACAAAATTAATCCAAAACAGGTTTGACGCATGAAGAAAACGATAAACCTCCAATATATGTCTGTAGATTTGCTCTATATTGGTCTCAGTCTCTACAGATGAAAAAAATTAAGACGATCATCAAACAGCAGCTGGAAACCCAACAGTGTTCTAACTTTTATTTTCAACATATGCTTGTAAAGTGCCAGTAAGTTGTAGAGAAAAAGACAAAGCATGATACTTAGTTCTTTATCCTGTATAAAAGGCAAATTAATTTAATAAACATTCATTGCTTCAAGGACAGGATTTAAAAATAAAGAAAATATATTCTCACACTACCCAAGAATAAACTTAAAAAATGCTACCCTAGATTTTTGGTGGTGATATCAGTAATCCTGTCTATATTTTTCCCTGCAAAGGCAGGCTAAAACCCCAAACTTTTTTGCATTCACTTAAAGATTCGGTAGCATTTAAAAATTGACAGACTAAAACTCATCTTGAATTTTGGTGATTCTGAATCAAGGCAATACACTGTTGTATTGGCTAAGCTGATATAAGAAGGGATAGAATCACAAAAATTTAGTTTCTTCAGCTTCTATGAACTATTGCTAGACAGTCGCTGAGTACAGTGTCTGTGTGGCACTATACTAAAGACTGAGGCTGGCTATATTTTACATAAGCCAAGAAATGGAAAGAAAGTATTAAAGGGAATCTGGCTACCAAAATGATTCCATCTAGTACCTTTGAGAAAGGCACAACTCAAAAAAGGGTGTATTAGGAGAGAGATCATCTTCAGAGAGAAAAGGCTAAGCAATATTAGGAACAAAAGTAGTGGACGAACTTAAACTGAAATCCAAATCAGTAACAGTAGCGTTTCAGTGCTCAAACATCTGTGGAAAGATACTGCTACATTAGAAAGAGTAGGATGTTAAATGGTTTGGATTCAGAGGCCAAGTACCAAATGCTTGTCTTTCTGGAGTAAAGACAAGAAAATGCATTTCTTAGAACAATTACTAGGCTTGTCCTAGAACAGTGAGTTTATTAAAGGGTCGTGCCTGAGTATATGATCATAACTGAGATTTTAAAAGGATGCATAGGCAGTAATTCCAAAATGAAGAACATTACCAAAGAAATAATGGTAGCTGTTCTTTCTCCTGAAGAGTATTGGGATTAAGAAAAGCATGTTGGCTTCAATAATGGTGTCAGTTCATTAATGAATCAAATGCATTACATCAAAGAATGCAATTGGGGCTTCAGTGATGTCCTTCCTTTAATCTCAGACCATGGTATAACTACTAAGATATTTTCATTGTCTCTCACCTACACTGCTACTAAAAAATTTCTGGTGAAGTCAAGCCTTTAATTTAACTTTCATGACTCCATGATTAACATGCTTGTAATGATCTTGTACTAATAAAAGTAGAGTGTCACATAATACTGGGAAGAATGAAGGTCATGGTGTAAGAACCTGAACAGAAAGGGGGAACAAAAGATGACGTAGGTACCAACTTCACACTTTGAAACTAGATTCAAATTCTTTCTAAGGTGAAAATGATCTCATACTAATTTCCAACAGTTCTTATCACAAACCCACTACTTAGCTGGCATGAGTTCTTGTTGACAAACCCGGGACTGACTAAAAGGGATGGCACAACTGTCCTAGCATAACTAGGATTGAGAAGTATTGGCAGAACTGAGGAAGCCTGCCTACAAATGTCTTGAGACAGTACTTTTCTTCATTTTAATTTCACAATATCTAGCGTGATTATCTAACCTAAAGAAAATCCCATATAACTTCATAGTAGTACAACCCAAATGAGTAAAACTGAAAATATGCCAACCTGCTATTAATAACTGACAGACTTGGATAGTAACTGCTGTTAATAGTTTCTCAGATTGTTTTGGGAAGAAGACAGCATGTCACCAAACTTCTAGGTAAGGCTAGTTTACAAGATAAACTAAACAGAAGGCTTGTTCTTTAGAAGCAATACACAATACTGTCATTACAAAAGCTTCATGTTTGGCAGAACAATCATTCTGCCCTTTGATTCTGGGATCTGTAAGACCCTGCAATTTTCAGATAGCAATGGCACAAGATCAAGGTCAATAGTATTTTTTTAAGATAACATTTTTTAACAAAAGGATAGAAGCACAGAAACAGCCAGGCAGCAGTTGCACATGTGGCATTCACGTTTTGTAATAATTTCAGTCTGAATCCTGCCAATATCACTTCATCTCAAGCCACTTGCTGGGACGCTGAGCACATCCATCCTCTCCTGTAGGCGTTATTTCTAACAAAGAGACTGTGCTTGGCTCCAGAGACTGCTAGTCTTCAGTTTCATGGGCACAAAAACAATTCAAAATCTACTATGAATAGTGAATAGGAAAAAACAAACCCTTAGCTGTCAGTAGCAGGCACAGCATCGTGGAGGGACTCTCCATTAGTAGATAGCTGTCTTGTAAAAATAATCCTTGGCAGAAACAGGTCTTGGAGCACATTCGAGGAAGGAAGTTTTCTAGAAAGATTTCATGATTTTCCAGAGATTTATTCCAAGATTTTTTGACCAATCTCCAATTTTTTTGGTATGCTCACTTACATATTACAAAATTTCACAGACTTTCTACCAGCAGCTTTGGTGGTACAATAGTTACTGTTATTAAAAATTTATAAAACACAAGGTAGTATTTCTGAATAGGAAAGCACACTGGATAAAACCAGCTACTGTTCCTAAAAAAACAGTGTAGGCATAAAGAAATACATATTTAAGAAAAGTCTATAATGAAAATGCAGTTACCTAAATAAGAGTGGGAAAATATTTTAGAAGATATCTTAATGACGCTTTTTTCTTCAGTTTTGTATATAGCACAGACTTCATGCCTAATACTTCTGTGACTGATATTGCTGTAATACAATTGCGGAGGCTGCAGAACTTTGTGTGGCATGGAAGGTGTGGGGTTTCATGTACACAGATCACTCAAATGTTCAATCTTACACTGAGTACATCAGATATCCTATTTTTTTCTGAGGTCATGTGTAATTTAAGAATTGTTTTCAGCCTAAAGAGAGAAGTCTGCATGTTCCCTGTACCTAGGGACCAGCATGTGACGTGATACCCTTCTAGAAGCTCCCCCAGCACAGGTAGGAAGAGAACCAGCCTCTGCAGGACCCTGAGTGTGCTGTGACAGGTCTTGACGACTCGGAGGAGACTCCTCTGTCCCCTCCACCCAAACCCTCTCCCCGGGGGCCCAGGTGCCGCGTTCAAATCCAGGTCTGTGCTCTCACTCCTCGCGGCTGGGGAGGCCTGGGCCTTGCCAGGCTGGGCTGTACCTGAGCCTGGTTATCCTCGCCAGCCCTCATCCTGACCTGTGGATTGCCACCCTGGCTTGGCCTGGCACCTGCCTTGTCAGCAGGCATGGCCCGGCCTCTGGCTGCCCTCTGCCACTGTGGGTGTGGGCCCTGCCACCTGTGACTGTGCATGGCCACGGGTCACACAGGGGTTGTGATGGAACCTCCAGTAGACCTCTGAAACCATAGATAACAAACAAAAAACTGTTTAAAAAGTGCAGTTTCAGCAGTTTGAGGATTCTTTGCTTTTTAAGAACCACCACACAGCAACTGCTCCTTCTAATAAGTATAATGGACTGGAGCAGCAGGTTGAACTTCCCAGAGACAAAATATTCCTTTGTCTGATGCGAAGCTTTAACATAGATTCTGAAGAAGGATTTCTCTCTCTCCAAAAAACAGCATAGAGGGCGCAATGTTCCTCAATTCTAACAGAAGCTTGTCTTCAGCTTAATTACATGTATTTCACTGTATTCCCAGGAAGAACACACCGAAGAAAAACACCTGAAAAGAAGCCATGTAGCGGCATGTGGTAGGCTATGTCTCCAGAACACATGATGTGCGTCAGCTGAGGGGCAGGCTGTGCACTGAGACATTAAAAAAACCAAATTACTTCAAGAATTATCATTGCACCTTCCCTTGTACTCAACATTTGGTAAGTTGAGAGGACAACTACAACCTCCTATGAACTACTGCAGCAACAGATGTCCTAAATATGGCACTCTCAGTACAGTCTGGATACAAAGGACTGAGATAGCTCTGTAGAAATGAAAAGGTTATACGTTTGTTTAAATATATTCTCAGGTCCACAAATAATATATTATCAGCATACACTTCATCAATATGCATGTCCTTCTACAGAAGAAATCCTTCCAGGGACATTTTGACAATATTTATCTTGCTGAGGGATTACTCAGTCAAAAACCTGATATTACTTTTCTGCTCGGTGATGCAATGCAGTATGGTCAAAACAATAATGGGCCATTATCTCTTGTTTTCTAAAAGATGCCTTGAACTGCAGATAGAAACTTACATCTCATTACAGCCTTTGCTATGTTAATGTAAAAATCCAAAACACTGCTGCCTCTGCTGGAAGGTGGATTTTCCATTTTCGGTTTTTACACTTTGTAAAGCACTCTTAAAAGCCAAACCTTTTTAGTTTAAAGGAACTCTACTGACTGATTATACCTAAGCTTCTACCAATGAAAGTGTGCATATCTTATATCCAAATACCATGCACTTGAATTCCAGTTACACTGAATTTACTTCCAGGTTTAAGTTTCTTCCCATGTCTCTGATTACTCAAATTGTTGAGTAGTTAACAGTGAACTGAACTGTTCCAGCAATAATGGTGCATTTTACTTCTAGTCTGAGATAAAACTTGAGAAAAAGAGGATCTTTTAGTGAAAGGGTTAATGAGGAATGTATGTCAAATCCAAAATCACTCAGCCAATAATTCCATGATGTACAGTTTGGTTTGGGTATTTATTCTATTGTGTTTAGTCACTTCCTTTGGCGTGCAAACCAGGAAATCAAAATGGCATGTCTACATGGGGTATTAGAGTGTAACTCATGAAGATCTGGCTTTTTACAGCATATAAGAAATCAGCTTTTTCTCCTGCAGGTATCATCATTGAGAATCTTTCTTACTCCATTTTTGTTAGAAATCAGAAGGTGTAGTTATCAGATGGTGATTACATAAAAAAAACCCCAGTATATTAGTCCTCCTTTTAAATTGGCATAAGCCATTGCTCTGGGTTAAGCTGGCATACTGATGCATGAATTATAAGGAAGAAGACATATATAGCCAATCCTATCTGTAAGTACTAAATTTGATTCCTCTGTTAAGAATATCTGAGTCACTCAAGTAGACGTATTTGATGGGCATGTGATCTAATTGTGTTACTGCTAAACCTCAAACAGTTGCTATTAGAAGCAAATTAGCAAGAGACCTTTGGATAATTCTACCACTCAAATCAAAGTCTCAGTCAATTAGCCATCTTAATAAATAACAGTTCCCTAAAATGAGACCGGAAAAAGAGACTAAATAAATATGCAAAAAACCTTAGAAGGTGAAAAATTTAACAATTTTCCAAAGGTCAGGAAGGAAGCCAGGATCTAAATTAGATTAAAGGTTTGATTTTTCTACTCTTTTATCTTTATTCAGGCATATTAAAACCAAAATAAAATTTTTTCATTGTGATCACAGGCCATATCTTTGTAAAGAATTCAGTTCAGCTGCATGTCATGAGAGTAAGGAGGGTAGCTTAGAGCAAACAGTTTAGTCAGAAGTAATCACCAGGTAGCCAGAGGCTTTCGGCTTTTTGTGGCCCTTTAGCTGTCTTGACTGTCATGAAATCAGAATCGGTGGTCTAAACAGGAACAGTTTCCTTCTCCACAGCATTAGTGCTTCTCTATGCAGAGAATGCACATTATCACATCCATGCATATACAGCTGATCTCTCCGTCCCTTGCTTTGATCTTGCCAATGTTTTCCCAGCAACTTGCATCATGTAATTTGCTATAAGTCTTGAATTCATCCCAACCAACAGGTTGTTAGTGGAGCAAACTAACTGTATATTCCATTGCTCTAGAGCATGTCTAAGCAAGATTCATGTCTAAGCATGATTCTAAGCAAGTCTTTTGGGAGATACGATCCTGCATATAAATATCCTCATACTATTTTTGTAGGGGAAGATATGTAAAATAATTTGAAGAATAACTTGAAATAACACACTGGCTTGTAAAAAAAAAAAAAAGAAATTAGAGATGAGGAAAAATATGCCTTGCAATGGTGCAAGAGTGATAGAATTCATGATACTGTATGGTACAGGTTCTCATGACTTGGAATTGAATCCATATGAAGCTCCCTCATATGCAGAGAAGAAACAACACTTAGCCCAGTGTTGCTACTGAATAATGCATTTCATACTTGCATTTTAAAAATCTACATTTAAATACTGACTTGGCTGACAAAAAATGCCCAGCATAGAGTGACTCAATTTCAGCAACAGAGTGATTTGTAAGTGCAGACTAAAGAGGGGGATCATGTCATAAATCACTACACATATGGTTACTGGCACCGGCAATTTATAGGTAATTAACTCACCTGATAACCTAATTTTGTTTCTGTTAAAGACGACGGTAAACTCCTACTGTCTAACACAGAAACAGAACTGAACTTGTAATGTACTGAGGAATTGATAGCTCTATACTCCACAAATTATAATGCTGCACCCCATTTCTTCTTAGCTGAACATACTTTAACACTGTGATTAAATAATCGAAATAAATAAAAATATTTTTAACAAAATAGTCACGAACTTAGAGTGGTCTTTTCATCTGTATATATATTTGTTTACTCTCATTTATCACACATAAATACTTAGTCTTTAATCATAAGAGTTTTTCTGCATATTTAGAATATTATTCATAATGTATGTTTCATTCACATTACAACATAAACAAGATATACATAAAAGAATTAAAGTTCCAGTTTCATATACCTTTATTACAGCTGGTTTAAATCTATAAAGAGCTACTTATTAAAAAGTCTTGAGTAGATTCTATAAAAAGAAGTTAAATTTATGATGTTTAGTATTACACATTATACAGTTCCTTTATTTTTTTGCTCACTTGATCACGCTGTGAAAAATTCATGAATATTTAGCTATTAAATGAAATGCAAAATTTTCATTACCATTTTATTGAAAACTTGACATCTTAAAATACCATACATACCATTAGTATTCTAGTGCATTGTCACCTTATTGAAAAATGCTGCTAAAAAACAATACCACCATTCAGGGAAAAAAAATTGTCCGCCCAAGGCTATTAACTATAGTTCTACACATACATTAGTGACAAATAAGTGAAGCAGCCAATGCTCACAAAAGATGTCACTAAAATGCTAGGAAACAACTGTAACCATAGAAACCATCTCACACTGCAATCTGAACATCTTTTGTCAGTGTTTGACTAGAAATGAGATGCTTAAAATCATTAGGCTATCAAAAAATCTGAAGTCTCTTCATTGAAATTTACATATTTAAATATTTTGAAACCTGCAAAAACTTCAACATAATACTTTCATAAAATATTGTTTCAGCTACTAGTCCTCAACTATCACTTTTGATATAATAACAAGGATTATAGAGAAAATTACTCCCTCTCCCAAAGTCTCCCCCACCAGACCCTATCTTTACTACATACACTGTAGAAGAAGATAACCTAAGCATTTAAAAAAACCCAAACCAATCCACCATGAAAAACTGAGATTTGTGAAATTGTCCAATTTACACAACTCTCCTTAATCAAAAATATTCGTAGGCACGGCATTCACTATCTCTGCTTACTGCTTAGATATTTTTAAAAATATCTTCATAGACACCATCCCCTCTACTGACAGGACTAGTGATATTGTATAATCTTCATGACATTATGCACAAAATTTTCTACAGTCAACAAAACACTTGAATAAGAATTTTTTTCAACTGACTTTTAGAAGTTTGAGAACTTTTGAAGATTAAGTATCTCTCCATTAGGCTAATGGCTTATTATTAACTAATAAAAACGGCCTATACTTCTGGCCTATAGAACAATAGTACAGCTCAGCCTTTCTCTACAGTGACTGATCCTGTTACGTCAGGCTCGCGGAGATGTAGGAAGGCAGCCTCAGTTCATTTTGCAGTAGAAATCGGTGTTGCAGTAAATCTGTGATAGTCTGGAAATCCACTGTAGAAAAACAAAACAGGAGCATAAATGGTGATTAGTCCTTTAATACAACAAATTTCAGTGGTACAAAGCTATTAATGGACATGCTATTGTTTGCAAGGAAGTCTTGCTGATATTTAATAGGAAAAGATTTCCAGTTCTGTATGTTCATTAATTTACCATTTACAAACTACAAAATTTTGGAGATACACAGTAAAAATATTTAATGGAAAAGAAAAGGACTGAAATAACCTGTAGTGTTTCCTTCCATTATCGTTTCAGTAGGTCCTGAACTTTCAGGTGTAAATGGGCAGTACTACTTAATTGAGTCTGTTATGTAACACATTGCTTAAGTTCTATGCTTTTATTGGCTTTAAACAAAGTTCAATGGCCTTATTAAAAGGCTTTGAGCTGGTCCTTTAAAGCACTGTTTGCCAATGTATTGTGATTTAACTCTTGTAAAGGAATGCGGAGAATTTCAAATTCTGCCTCTTCTCACCACCCCCATCCTTTGGTGGTGGAAAAGGTCAGTTTTCAAGGTCATCAAACTCATGCTTTCACACGTACTGCAAGACACATTAGAACTGGTAAGAATGTCTTTCTTATGGTTGGCAAACAAGGTAGTACTAGGAATCTGTTATTTTTATCAGTAAACTAGATTGCAAGTGAAAAAAGGCAAAAGAGGAAGAAATGAGGAAATACATTTATACAATACTTTACAAAGTGGTTTTTTTGTGTGTGTTTTACCAATAAGCTTCACAGTATTAAACAGACAAGAAATGATATATCTTAAATGCCATCTAACTCATTCTGTAATTAGTAGTTGATTGACTTAACATATACTTCAGGAGGTTGTGTATACATAGATATTATGCTGCAGAATAAAAGAAATAACAGGAATAGAAAATGCAAGATGATATTTTCTAGAGGGAATATCATATACATAAGTACAAAGGTAAAAAAATTCTTAATAGGTTCTCTGAAAAAGAATGGCTCACGGTACTTTAATGATGATGAAGTAATCCTTTTGGAATGAGGTACTGTATGCAAATACCTAATCAATTTCATCTAAAGTTATAATGAGTTTTTATTTCTGAACGCAAACCTGTCCTACATCATGTCCACATGTATATTTAAAGTGTATGTTAATACTACTCTGTTGCGTGTAGTTCACTGTCTTATATTGCACAAAGATGTTCTAAGATTAATGTCTTACAGAAGGCAAAGGAAGAAGAAAAAATTATGAACAAGTATCACAGCTGTTCTTATAGTTCTAATAGTCTTTACGGGTTTTGATATCTGATATTGAAATAGCAATGCCTGATAGAAATGCCTGATTCATTCATCAAACATGTTTTTCTGCTTCATATGTTTTACAGAAAGATTATATAAGTAGGAACCTTTTGCCTTATCCTCATTAGTAAGTCTTGGTTTAGTATTATCAATATACAAGGATAAAGCACACACCATAAGAAAATAACATATATCACTATATAAATACATAGATGCAGTATTCACACAAGGGCATGACTCCGCACACAAGATGGAGAAGTGCAAAGCGCTTATTGCGCAGGAAAATATTCCCTAAATACCAGCACCCAACAGGATATCGCATAATATAAACAGGAAAGATGTTCACCTCAGTGTCCCCCAGTCACCTGGGATAGTGCACAGTCATTGCCTATTATGGTAATAAGTAAACAATACCCTATAAGGTCACAAACTACAATTATCGCATCTCATAGGTCTGACACTGTCCAGAAACCCACAATCCTCTCTCAGCCCATCCTCGGTGACCTGGATGCACTTCCAGGATAACCCCTGGGTCCGAGAAAGAGGCTCTCTCTCCGGCCCTCAGGGCCTATCTCTCTTCCAGCACGAAGTGCACCCCAACACATAGATAATACAAATATGTATTATTAACGAAGACATCAACTTATGCAATGCTGACAAAAAAACTGACAACTTGTCACCTTCAAAACCGTTAGCATTACAGGTGTATCAACATATACAAAATCAGAAGTTAGCTAGTTCTACATGCAATGCTTGTGGCATCTATATTAATTCTTCTATTTTTAACTAACTCAGAAGTTTTTCTTTTCTGAAAAAAGTTGACACAAAATTATGGAAGAGAAGCTCTATTCCAACAGCAGAAAAGTGTCTTTGTCTGATTCACAGACACATGCCCTTACTTACAGTCATATCCGATAGGAATCCCAAGAAAAATAAAATCAGTTGTAGGCATTAGCTGTGGGCTTTTTTTCTTAAATTTCTGTGTATCAACACTCAAGTATTTTTCCATGGGCGTTTAGTATGAGGTTGTAAATAATCCTCAGTGTCTCTATGCCCCTACAACTCCCTTTTTCAACTGCAAAGTGCAACAGTATAGCATCCTCTTGCAGTTCTGGATCATTACACATTTTTGGTCTAGTAATGTAATAGATACACCTTTGCTGATGGGATAAATGCAGTGGTTTTCTATTTGTTTTCAGGCACAATATAATAATTTATTTGCTAAGTTACTTCCTAATTACTGCTCAATAACCAGTTACTCAACAACTGACTTTGGTTAGATGACTTTGTTCTTTCTACTGGAAGAAATTAAAATCTGCTGAGTTAACATGAAGTGGCTTAATGTTGCGGGTTGACCTTGGCTGGATGCCAGGTGCTCACCAAGCCTCTCTATTATTCCCCTTTCTCAGCTGGACAGGGGAGATATAATAAGATGGAAGACAACTTGTAGCACTGTGAGGGCTGCTGTGGAGAAAATTAACTGGACTACAGGACATGGCCAGGCTCACTTACTTTCAGCAAAGATCATTTCCTATTGCTGTTGTCCAAGACAGTATACTGTTCCAGATGGCCAAACTCACCAGTTCAGCCCCAGCAGGGCATGTCTTGGTTGTGTCTTAATGAATTGAAGGCCTCCTGTCTTGGCTTATAAGGCTCATTTCAAAGTCTATTTATTTATTTATTTATTCATTTAAGTTTGGCTAAGACAGATTGAACATCAGCAAGAATGTCATGGGCTTGTTGGATTCTGTTATGCATTTGTAAGGCATTATTTACTCCATTTATACACTTGAATATTCAGTAATCTAAATGATAATTCAGTTCTTTCAGCAACTGATCAATGACACTGTCTCATAACAGTAAATTGTCTATATCCATGACTGTCAAACAATATGTGGATTTCTAGTCATATAAATATTTCATATTTCAAAATTCTCCAGCAAAATATAACAACAGATTTTTTCAATAAAATTGATGCTAGCATACCTAGTATTTCAATGTAAAGAGGTATTATTCATAGGTTGGTTACTTAATTTTCTTTCTTTATTCATAGCTTTGATTTGAAAAAATAAATTAAATCATAAATTTGTACTATCTCAATGCTTTTATGTTTATATTTGCAATAAATAGGTATTTCACATATTTCTGTATTAATATGAAAAGAGACACATTACATAAAGATTAATGCTATCTTGATAGATTATGTATACAGTAACAGTTCAGATCTGTGCATACTCATAATTTGATGTTTTGGACTTCAAACTTCATATGCTCTTGTATAATTAAATTACAACCTTATCATATATCTGACAACTACACTGACTTGAAACTGTTTTCCAACCTTTGTTGGAGGGCATGTCTTGACATTCACAATCATCAGCCATACTTGTAGACACAGTTGTTAGGAAACTGGAAGAACACATATACCCCTCATTTTCAGTGATAGGAAACTTATAGGAATGCTGTCTGATGTACAATAAAGTTTGCTGCAATTTCTCTACATGTCAATCTTTTTAATTGCTGTTACTGTTCTGCTCTATTCTACCACACTCACACTTCAAATTTCTTTTTTATTTGATTAGGATAGAATGTCATTATCCAGAGACCAAACATTTCAGACATGTACCGTTACTTCCAAAGTAAGGAGAGAAGACTTTGGGTAAAATCTCAATCCAATCAAGATCAGTATAAAAGTGCCCCACTTGCCTTTATCAGACTTATATCTGTTTGTATCAATCAGTTGAATCCATATTTCTTGTATCTGTTAAACAGACTTCTGATATTAGAGTCATTAACTGTATTTCCACTTCATACTTTGGTTTCATAAATGCTTGAGCCAGAAGTTGTTACGGGAGGTAACAATAACGTCTCTGCCAAGAAAAATCTGGTCTTCAGAAAATGAAACCCAAACCTGAGCTTTAATAACACATGATGAACTAATGCAGCTAAAGATGCATATCAAATCATGCACATAGCTAGACATTAGTCTGTGTAGAAATAACCTATTTGCAAGTAAGCAAACTCCACACAGTGCATGAAATAAGCAAAGTACCATTTTTACCAAGCAGTCCTCGAAACATACACATTGACCACAAGTTGCAGAAAGGCAACTGATTGTAGTAGGTGATGAAGTAGGGAGCTTGGCTACACTGAATATCCACCTTTCAAGCCTTCTCATATTTAATATTTTTAATTGTTGGCACCCAGCAATTGAGTTAAGCAAACACCAAAATCATGCTCTTATCCTTTATTTGCAAAATCAATCTTGTTTTTAGGGCGATGGAAAAGATAAGATTTACAATTTTTTCAAGTTTTCATGTGCCACCATTAGCGCGGTATCTTCATTCACAATTGAAAAAAAAGGCTGTGCCTAATGACTTCATATAACCACGGGCGTATCCTGACTATCTTAATAGTGGCAATTTCTGATTTGAAACCCAAAGTGTTTGTAAATATCCATTATTTATACCTTCACAGTCTATCAAGTAAGTTTACACCCAGCATTTATACTCCTTGAGTACATGTACTGGTGCTAATGCTAAATAGGTTAAAATATTTATATAATACTTCATTATTAACAATCTTTTTTCAAGACAATTATAATAGCAAATTTGATACTCATGCTTGTATAGAGATTGAACTTTCACAGTGGATCACCAGACAGCCTGCTAGGTTATCTTGGTGGCTAACATAGTAGAATCAAACTAGAAAATAAGGAAATGGCATTCCAGAGCTCAGCAATACAATGTATTCCTTACATATAGAAAGTGTTCATCATTTTACTGTTAATGACATAGGATTGTGTTCCGATATAGATATTACATTCAGTACACCACTGGGTAGACAAAGATACCTTATAGAATTTATAAATAATAATCTTCTTATTTCAGTTTCAGCTGTTGTTTATTGTCAAGCTCATAACAATGGATTCAAAGCTTGACTACAAATATAAGGAAAAATACTGAAACACAAGAGTATTATCTGAGATTTTCACGGAAAGTTATTTTCACTGAATTTTTTTTGATTACATAAAATGAGATAAAAAGATTCAATCTCAAAGTATGATATTTCAGTGGGAGATTGCAGTCTCTTCCAAACATCATAAAGAGCAACCTGTTTCAGATTAGATATCAATATGCTTTCACTTGTGTAGTAAATCAGGAGCAGGCCTATATCTAATGTCTAATGTAAGTGTGCTGGTTTTGGCTAGGGTAATTTTCTTCACAGTGGCTAGTGTGGGGCTAGGTTTTGGATTTATGCTGAACACAGGAATAATAATATAAATATGTTTTTCTTATTGCTGAATTTACGCAGAGCCGAGGCCTTTTCTGCTTTTTGTACTGCCACACTGGTAAGGAAGTTGGAGGTGCATGGGAAGCTGGGAGGAGACACAGTAGGGACAGGTGACCTCAACTGATCAAATGGATATTCCAGACCATGTGACATCATGCTCAGTAGATATAGAGAGGGGAAGAAGGAGGAAGTGGGCGACATTTGGAGTGATGGTGTTTGTCTTCACAAGTCATTGTTACACGAGAGGCGGGCTTGCTCTCCTGGAGATGGCTCAATACCTGCCAGCCCATGGGATTAAGCCCTTGTTTTGCTTTGCTTGTGTGTGCAGCTTTTGCTTCCCCTGTTAAAATGTAAAACCTCAGCACATGAGTTTTCTAGGTTTTACCATTTAGATTTTCTCCCCAATCCCACCGGTGGGGGAGTGAGCGAGCAGCTGCCTGGGGCTTGGTTCCTGGCTGGAGTTAACGCACCAGTTCCGGTCTTGAGTCTGGCACTCACATGTGATCATCCATATTGTTTAACTGTTTGTTGTGGTTTTGGCCTGGATCAGATGGCATTCTCTTTGCCAGGAGCAGGCATGGTGCGTGATCTGGGCAGGGAATATTTGGTGAAGATTTTTGCCAGTAGCCTAGAAAAAATAACTGCTGCCTTTGGTGAGGCATGTTTTGAGTAGGTAAAAAAGGCCCTGTGTCACAAACCAAACCAAACCAAACCAAACCAAACCAAACCAAACCAAACCAAACCAACCTGACTAATTAATTCATTTGCAAAGATTTAAGTGTTACAGTGATTGGGGACCTCAAGATCTGAGTAACCTTTTTTGTGTCTGGGTGTTCAGCAGAATATATGGAATTTAGATTATTCAAGAGTGATGAAGTAATGAGTGAGAGATGAAGCAATGACTGGGAGATGAAGCAATGTAGTTCTTAAATGTTGGGGCTGCTGCTTAAATATATTGGGGGAATCTCATCCTAAATGTTTTTACTATAAGCATAATCTGAAGGACCCCATGGCTGAATGCCAGGAAGTTCTTGGCATGGCATTTTCAGAAACAGTGAGGCATAATGACAAATAGACCACTGCAAATGTAGTTTCAGCATCTGATAGAGACCTTCAAATTACACCACAAGTATACTTGAATTCATTATTTTTTTTATCAGTGCTCTGGATCCAGCCCTCCTGTTACCAGTTTAAAAAGCAGTTTCTCAAAGTGAAATAGAATTCCATCATTAGGGGACAGATTGTTCTAACAAGCTGTATTAGAGCAGCATCAGCATGAATTTCAAAAACTTGCATGGAGCTATAAATATAATGTGCAATATTTTTGCAATATCTAATGTGTTTTGGTCTAATGTTGAACATGCCCCATTGTTAAAACCAGCTGTGTTCTTTCACTTTTCATTCCTATAAAGCTATGATAAAGGCTGTCAAAGCAAACCCTGCAGCACCAGCCTTTCTTGATAAAAGTTCTGTGTACACAGTACACAGTAATCTCAAGATGGAACTTTGTTTCAAACCAGAACAAAATCTTCAGCTAATTATAAGTGAACTATATTAAGCACAAAAGGCAATTTCAATTTATACTGAACAAAGTTGCATTTTACTCTTTCAAAATGCATTTGTTGAGGTTTCTGGAATTAATTGAAAATTCATTTTGCTTAATTTTCCAAGGTTATTTCTTTTATTACTTTTAAGTAGACTGTGTAATACTGTAACATCTAAATCCCCCCCCAAAGAAGATTAGTGGGGTTTTTTCTTTGTGTTAATTTGTATTTAAAGCTTTAGAATAAGAAATGAATCATTCTTTTCATTCCTTACATCACATTAGTGCAGCAATCACTAAACTAACGGTCTTATTATGAACACATTCAAAGCACTTGGAGGAAAATTGCCAATAGAAGTTCTACTCAAAAATAGGTCTGCTGTTTAAACAGAGAAGGATTAAAAATAAAATTGTAGTTTATAGGTGACTGGTTTAAGTAAAAAAAAAATTTGTGCACTTCTATTTGTTTTGACTTTCCTGTACACGGTATAAAGAAAACCTGTGGATTTTTTTTTCTTTTTAGTTCTCTGAGCTATTTTTTGGGCAGTATTTTATGGAAATACCATAGAATTGTCCCTTCTCCTTTTCCTGAAAGCTTTATGACTGGTGGGTAATTCTCACATTCCTTTGCAATACAGGATTTTGCTGGATCCAGGCAAAGACAAAAGGGGTAAAATGTCCTACATATATTACCTTGGCTCTACCTTGTTAAAGAACCTTTGAGTTGCTATTCTTTTTTGTCTCAGAGATGTCAACAGTAAAATCTAGGAGCCAGAACTCAATTCACATTTATATCTGGTAGGTCTGATCATGTCAACAAGAAGGAGCTAGTTGACTCCTTACAGAAACTGTAGGGTGGCATGTGGCTTTCTCCTTGAATGCTGAACTAATTTGCCAGTCACCCAGCATTGCATAAAGTGGCATCAACCCAGGATGTGAGCAGGGTTTTCTATGAGCCTCTTGAGGCTAGGACTGAGTTCTTTATATTCCCTGGTTTGTTTACTGTGGGTAGGAGCTGCTGTAATCCAACAGCAAGCTTTCTGAAACCCAGGTACAGGAGGCAATGTTGATGAGCAATTCAAAGTTCCAGACATTTCCTCTTGCCTTTCAGATCAAAGGAAAATTTGGGAAGAAACATTTTGAAACCAAGTTAGGAAAAAAGCAAAAAGACTGGAGGAGCAAAGGAAATTTATTTTAAATGCATCACATCATCACTGCAGTTTCATCTGCCTACTCTGGGGTCTGCAATGCTTCTAAAAAAATAGGCTTACTTTCAGTAAGGAATTGCTGAACAGAATTCAGAGGTTGGCAGAAGTGACTCAGAGACAGCTCAAGTCTTCTCAGCAGTGGTAACTGATTTTAGTTCCCTAATGCTAAAGATAAAACTATCTCTGAGGTTATAAGATAGGCTAAGAGACATAGAGAGTAATGATTTGTCTTTCTACTATTAAAGGACTAGAAGAGATGTTTAGTTTTGATGATTACTTCATATTCAGGGGCTAATGAACAGTCGTATTGACATCATCTGAATGAACAGCTAGGAGGCAGAGACCAATAGGCTGGTTTTGGCAACGTGAAACAGAATGTGAAAGCTGTTACTCGAGCCAGTGTGGTGTCCTAGGCAAATGTGAAATACCTAAACCTAGCTCTGGTTTGGCATTTCCAGTACATTGTTACAGGAATGCTATCAATTGTGAGAAAAAAGAGAGGAGAGGAGAGGAGAGGAGAGGAGAGGAGAGTAAGAATCAGGTAAAACCCAGGGCATGCAGAGACCAGCTGCTCCCCTGCAAATGGTTATCAGTCTTCTTTATCCATTGCTTAGTGGTTATTAGGCTTTTTAAAAATTCTTACAATGTATATAGTTAGAAAACAGACAAAAATATGTAATCGTTATCAAGGTGTATTAAGCAAAAATTCTAGCTCTGAGATGCATGGAACTCAGACCCAGAATACGAATGAAATGTATGACCCTATGATTAACCTTGTCACAGTGTATTGCAGGCTTGCTAATAGGCGGTTGTCTGTGTGCCTGGCGGGTTGTGTAGGAATCAATGTTCTACCAGACAGGACTTTCATTTCATTATAAAGCCATAAGGTGTTAGCACCCCTAACACACCCTCCCTGTTATGGAAGATTAGGACCACAGAAAGATTCTTTCTGTGTTCAGAAGTTACCAACCCAAGATGCATAAGTCTTCTCCATTGGTTTGATGGTTAACAATGGCCAGATCAATAGGCTGTTTTTTGTCTCTCCAGTAATTTACTATTTGGTAAATGTTACAAGCATTGCACACCAGTGGTATGTTATTAATTTTACTTGGTCATGACCGAGGTCTGGTTGAGTGTGTCTTACGAAGTGTCACATTTAGTGCTCTTCCTTCAGTTTCAATGTGTAAAGTTACATGTTTATGAGCCAATGCTTTTCTGATCAGGTTATCATTTTCCATTTTCATTTCAATATTTCAGTGGCATAGCACAATGCTATAAGAGTCTGAGTCTGGCAAGCTGGTAGTCACAAGTAATTCATGACCTTGACAGATACCTGTTTGTAGGCAAGCCTGAGACCAGCAAGTTTTTCAGCTGTATTTCTGCATATCAGAGGTGTATCAGGAAAAGGAGGATTTTTAACCTTCTTCCAGAATAAGGAAAAAAAGTAAAATCAGAGACTAGCTTGGGTGAACCCTGTCTTTGATAGAATAAGATATAATCTTAGAGCCATGACTTTGGAAGCAGAATTAGACAGAAAAATATTAATTGGAATTTTAAAGGTTCTTCTGTAACCTTGCACCTGGCAAGGGTACCTTCTGGGACATTTTTTGACAGATGGTTTTGAAAGGCATCTTTACTACATCAGAATGATGAAGGTGATGAGGATGAGTCTGAACAATAGTACTACTTCCTGTATTAATTTAAAGGGTTTTTATTTTGGCTTTTAGGTTTAAGCAAGCAGAAAAACCAGAAGGTGCTCTCAAATACATCAGAAATGGCATTTTTCATTTCTATAAGCATTTCCAAGTAGAGCAGTGTGTCCAGAGGTTCCCAAGGCAATAGCAAGCATGGACATTGCTGAGAAGGAAGACGTACTAAAAGTCAGATTCAATTTTCTATGTGACAACAACCAGAGAACCTTGTTGGTCCTTCAGTCAGCTAGAGCTTTCGTGGTTCTCATCTTGCACATTCTTTTCTTGTATGGCATGACAGCACAGCAGGGACTCTGTCCCACTTAGAGGATGATGGATTCAGTAAATTCTCACACAGGCGGTGAAGATGCACTTAGGGAGGTAAGAGTTAACGAAGGAGAACCAGCATTTGTGTCAAAGATGTTGAAGGTGTAGAAGTCTGATATTTAGGTGTTCCAGACAGTGGTACAGGTAAATATCTCCACTCTTAGGGGTGGCATGCCATGTTACACACCTTTAGGGGATGGCTGCATTCATCATGTTGAGATGGTTAATTCACCTAAGCTTTGGTTGGGTTGAACAGGAATTTTGGATATGTACCAGGACAGTAAAGGAAAAAATTTTAGTTGAAACTGTCAGACTGAGGGAGGAAATATACTGGTAGATTTTTAAAGACCCTTACTATTTAATTCAACTCTGCTGATATTTATTAAAAATGTCTAAAAATCAGTTGAAAGAAAAACATTTTTTGTTGCATTCTTCATATTCACTGACGCTGAAAGAAGGGCTCATACTTTGGTTCTATTGAGAGAATGTTATAGTCTCTTCCTTATCAGTACAATAATATATTTAAAACAAAAAGTAACCATGCTGATATCAATTTAACTACTCACACAGTCAATTTCATGCAGGTATAAAGGCAGTTTGGGTTACAGTTTGCAACAGAAAGACCTGGTCTTTAAAACTCAGCTCTGTAAACCCCATGGTTCTACAAGTAATATAGAAAATAAAAAACTCCAATTGACATTATATTCATCACCTGGTCCCTCCTCGCCCTCTCCCCCTCCCATGCCCCCCATTTCCCCCCAGGATTATTTTAAAAAACAAAACATGCATGATAAACATTTCAGGCTTTCTTAATGCAAAGGAGGCTCTAAATTCTTTGCTTTTCATTCTTGGCAAATTCCTCCATAGTACATGGGTAGTAGACATGGTATTGTGCAATTGTATTTTGAAGACACTCTATGGAGTTTGTCCTCATTTAAAGGATGGTGAAGGGAATGTAGAACTGCATTTTAATTTTATTTCTGGTTGATTTCTTAGGAAGTAGGACACCTTAATCTGTTTAATGCAAAATTGGTATGTGTTCCCTCAATCCTTATATGCAACACCTAAAATGGACAAAATAATCTTCTCCACCTATCTGGTAACATTTATGTATATAGTCATCATATATTTTTTAACTGTATGCTGTTTGTGATTGACTTATTTTATGTCTTTTAAGTAATTTGTTTTGTTTGCTTAATTTTTTAAAATAAATTCAGTTAAGGAGGATGTTCCTGCCTTATTATTTTAAAAGGAAAAATATGGAGATAGTTTAACAAAGGACATAATGTAAGACGTGTGAAATCTGTGGATGCTCATTTCTCTTTCCTTAGGTTCTGAGCAGAAAGGTTGCTTCCCTGCAACTGCAGAGAAAAGGACAAATAGTTGTAATATCATAGCAAAACCCTAAGAGAAATGAGAGAGGGCACATGCACACACACACACACACACTCTTACATACATGAAGTAACTCTTGTGATGCTCTTAACAGTGAAATTGGTTTTGCTACAAATTTATCACTTTTCCAAAGTGCACATTAAGATCAACAATACAGCTTCTCAATATAGTACCAGTGAATTTTTCTGTCTCCTAAATTAAAAAGAAAATTGAATTGCACGTGGCCATAGATACTATTGAAAATGAACTGGAAAAGCTTCAGAATGAATGCTCTTTTTTGGATGCTGCATTTTAAAAAGATTTGGGGATACATTTAATACAGGTTGAGATCCACAACTCATTGCTATATGCTTAATTTTAAGTACATGAATAATTTCACTCATTATAATGGGATGATTCAAATATTTATTATAAGTGTTCTGCCGAAATGGCAAAATTATTAGATTGAACTATACATGTGAAATAAAAGCACCTTTGCCAATTTTTTCTTTTTCTGCTTTAGCGCTACCTTTAGTCTTAAAGTGTTCCAAACTCAAAATATTGTTTATGGTTTCTTAAGGCTCTTAAGTCTACTGAAAATGGGATATTATATTCCAAGTTCCTTACCTATTTTTTTAAAAAGTCTAATTATATGATTTTTTTCTTCCTAAGGAAATTCTTTCTATGACATTGAAAATATATTCCTTTCTCCCAGGAAGTAAGCATCATCTTTATCTCTGAAGGCACTAGTATTGCCATCTTCTTTCACTTATATATTCCTTCACTTCAGAGAAAATACACATTTCATTTTCCTCTCCAGCTGTTTCACTTCTGTTTGTGTCTTCTTTGAATGTATAAGGAAAATATCATAACTGTAGCTTCCCATTACATGTAATCTAATTTGAGCCTGATGACACATTTTATTAAGACTTCTAAATGATTGCTTAGATCTTAAAAGACATTTATATTTTTATTTAATCTGTAGAAGTCATAAATGCTAATCATCAATTCATACACCTAATCTTTAGCCTTGCTATGTAAAAAATGTCTTCTTTATATAAATCTTGCTTCAAATATTCCATTACATCTTTCCAAAAGGTTATAAAATGAGTGGTATGCAAAGCAATAAAGCCAAAAAATTTTATCTTGAATACATTTAAAACACCTGGGTCAGTTGTACCACTTTTAAATATGGAAGGTACGAATTCACTAAGGGAGACATAGTAAGGTAAATAAGTACTAGTAAAAATATGGTTCACGATTCAGTTAGATATGGCTTAAAACTGAAGATGCAATTGTCTATCCAGGTGAGAAAGCTCATGTTAAGAGTTACTTCATGGAACTAATGCGCGCATACAAATCTTTGACAACAGAAGAAGCACAAAAAACCAATCAGGTCCGTGAAGAGCAAATAAAAAACAAGGAAAAAAGTCTGCCAGTCATACCACTTTGACAATAAACTTCTCCTTTTTGCCTTTCACTGTTTCCATTTAGATGAAGATCTACTGTATTTCCAGGTCTATAATGAATGGTTAGTGCTTATATGCATAAGGGACTTAGTATTTCCACAGTGAGCCAAATGTATCATGAACAGATCAAACACATGCACAGTAAGTTCCTAGTACTATGGTTGTGCTGAATTTTTCCCAGGATGCCTCAAATACACAGTGCATTTACACAGCAAGTTCACCTATGCGTATCTATGTATCTCCAGAGTTAGGGTTTGGAGAACAGACTAATAGTTTGGGCAGTAGCACAGCCCCGAGTATGAACACAGCACTATCACCCACTAGCAACCCAGGTATGCCCTGTCTCCTCAGAGCGTTCTCTGGGGCACCAGTGAATTCCTGCATAGGAGAATGGAGGTTCCCTCTGTCCTTTCTTCACTTCAATCTGACAACTCCAATACTTGGCACATCAAGAATCCTGCCTTAGGTTTTAAGCCTCATGAGTGATGTCATGACACAAACAGATGCAGCACCACAACTTCCTTGTAACTTGAGGCTCCGTATGCCCTGATGTAGCTGCTCCCAAACATTACATTCAGAGTACAAAAACTTGGAGAGATGTTGTGGCACCATGCAGCAGGAAAACTGAATATGTGGCACTCAGCACTCCCCCCAGTTTCATCCTAGAACCTTCAGACAGTTTTCTACTAAGCAGGTGAGACAGGTGCTCCTTCTCCAAGTACAGAGTATGGCACCTTACTAGTGAGAAACAGGAAAATTAAGAAGTTTGTAACCTCTCAAAATTTGTAACTTCTAGAAGCTGAAGATACAAATTGTTTTCTTGGCTAACCCTTCTCATGAGCTGACACTTTCATGGTATTTAGTCGAGAGAAATATATTAATTTAAACAGCCCTAATGCATAAAGCCACAACGCTGCTAGCTGAGTGATAAAATCCATGGAAAGGTGAAAGGTGGCTAAGGCTAATCAGCCAAATGAAAAAAGAAAATACTTAGGTTAATCATAAGAACAGTTCCTTGTCAAAATTATACACTCTCCAGTGGAGTGGTTTCCTGAGGGAAATGATGGAAATGCCATCACAAGAGAATTTTTAAACTGAAGTTGACAAAAAAAATGTGCTTCAGGAAAAATCCTATACATATCCTATGCCAAAGAAATGTGCTGAGTATATTTCTATTTCTTAAGATTTCTCAGATTCCACATAAGTTTATGCTATGTAATAGAAAAAAACATTGCTTTAAATATATAAGATGACGATGCAAACCCAAACAAAATTATGTTCATTATTCTTAGATAATCTTTCTGTATCATTCCTAATAGCAAGAAAGAAACAGGGAATCTGTTCAAAATAATGGCAGGTATTTTCTAGTGGTTTTTATCTTAATGATATAGATTTAATATACGTACCTGACTCTTAAATTAATCTGATTTTCTATTCTTTTCCAAATAAGAGTCCAGTATTCCTGGCTTTCTTAATTTAACTTACTTTTTCTAAATCTCAAAAACCCCTTAATTCCATAAGATACATTAAAACATGATTCCAATACTTTGAAATCTGTTATAATCAGTAATGTGGTGCAAAGTTCCTTTTCTCAGACAAATTCAGAGCCAAATAAAAGGCAGATCAAAGATACCACAGCACATGTGGCCCAGCACATGAGGGCAAATTTTCTGTCTCAGACTGTGTTGAAAGATCTCACCACAGAAAAACTGAACCAAAATTATTCAGGAGCAATTATCTTGCTTCTCTCCATCTCATTGATATTTTCCATATATTTTCTTTTTCATTTGCTATTTAAAAATTATCTGTGCTCTAATGGAAATAAAATCTCTATGTCATTAGATTGTCAACTTCATGGGAGATTTCTGAGACTCTGCTTAATTCTCCACAATTCATTGCTATTCTTTGAAGTGGAATAACACTTCGAGATCTTTGGTGGTGAAGGTAATTTGAGTTTTAAGAAAATTCCCATGATTTCCCATGGTGGATGCTGAAAAAGATTCATGTAATCCTAGTCTATTTTTCAGGTATGTTATAAATCTCTGCTCAGTCAGTTCTGCTGCAGTGTCAGGAGAATGTCTGTCACAGAAAAATATCTGCTGTGGAATAGTTCATAAAAACGAAAACCTTTTCATTGTGCAAAGCAATATCACAGAAACAAAATGACAATTTCTTCATATTTAGCAGACACTGTTTTACAAGTATGCTGAATAACAAACAACTCTCCAGAAAGCCAAGTACAACATCCAGGAATACATTTGAGGAGAGGCCAAGATATATATTTTTAGAAAATTGCTACATAGGTAACTAGCTACAATAGGTTTTACAGACAGGATGATGCCTGACACTAACAGGCTTAATTTTGTTAATCAAAGGAAAGGCTCATGTGTTCATGTTCCTATCAGCCTGTTCTGCATTACAGTAGTTTGTGTGTTTTAAGGAGATTTTCTCCAGGGAATTGCCTTACTACGTAAAGAGTGGAGAGAGGGTAGAAGGAAAATGGAGCAAAATAAAGGCTCTTCCCCACATGAATAATCTGCCTAGAGTGTGGCGGAATTGTGTAAATCCTGTTGAGTTTTAAAAGCCTCTGTATTTTACATCTTCTTCTGGGAGGTAGTGAAGTATGAGACCCAAATCCGGAATCATACTTTATGAACAAAGCATCAAATGAGAGCAACCTACTTTGGGCTGCTGGTTAAAAATAAAAATGAATTAAATATTAATTAATTTAGATTGCAATTTGATTTTTTTTTGTTAGAATTAGACCTAAACATGATATACAAAGTAAAAGTGATGCATATAAATAACTTTTAAAAATTGGTATTTATTGGTAAAATATAAGAGTAATGACTTTCATTTCTAAGATTTATTTTTAGAGATAGTATTAAGTACTGAAAACAGGGGAGGTAACAAATAAAAGAAATGTCTCTAAGAAAGGCAAGTGCCCATCTGTCTGTTAAACTTGGCCTAAATAGCCTTTTTATTACTTTTCTATGATGCCACCTAAGACCTCAAGGATAACAAGTATAAAAGCCATCCGCTCACACATCTGCCCAAGACAAAAATTTTGTAGAATGCAAGTAAAACTTTTTTTCTTTTTTTTTTTTTTTTTTTATAAAAAATTTTGGAATGTAGATTTTTGGGCCA
>VZTD01000986.1:2662340-2677410 GCA_013397725.1 Rhagologus leucostigma | reverse complement strand
GAAAAAAAACCACCCGCCCACACATCTGCCCAAGACAAAAATTTTTTAGAATGCAAATAAAACTTTTTTTTTTTTTTTTTTTTTTTTTTGAGAAAAATTTTCGGAATGTCGATTCTTGGTCGATCCCAGCTCGGTCCCTGCGGGAGGCGAGGCGCTGAGCGCAGCCCCCACTAGATGTCACTGCAGGCCGCGGGTGACAGAGCGGCACCCGGGGCTGAGCGCCGGGATGCTGCTGGGTCCGCTGCTGGGGCCGCTGCTGGGTCTGCTGCTGCCGCTGCTGCCGCTGCCGCCGCCTCGGGAAACGAACCAAGTAACAGCGAGTTAAACTCCCACATTAATGCTCGTAGCTCACACCGTGCCAGGCTGGTTTCTGAATGCCACCTGAGAGGAGTGTGCACTACCTAGAATTGTTATGTCTCAGAGCGTCAGGCCAAGCAACACAATATTTATTATAGTATGGGCAACTAAATACCTTTTGTTTAGAACTAGCAAATAATACTTCACAAATGCTAAGCGTCGAAAAAGTTCACACAATTTTTTATTTAGAATATTGGGACGTGTGTGGGTAATCAGTGGTAGAGGAAATATGAGGTTTTTTCTTTATGGAGTAATCATTTTTTAGGATTAATTTATAAATTAATAAAGAACTGAATAAATGGAGGACGATATAAATTGAAAAATTCTTTATTTTTTTGATGTTCAAGCTTCCAAACTGGACATTCAAATGGCACAATTTATCTCAGTGGTCTGCAAATATCATCAAAATAGTTTTGTATGCATGTTGTTCATGAATATATACATTCATTATTTAACTGGCTCTAATGTTGTCTCAAAAGTTATTTAAATTATTATTTGGGTAGCATGCTGCACTTTTATTACAAATACAACATTTATTGGATAGTATTTTCATAAAAGAAATCAAATTTAAAATTTTTTGTGCTGAGAGTTATTTCTGTTTTATTCTTTCACCAAGTGGAATGTATCTACGTGCAGGAAAAGGCTGCACTAGGGGTAACCAAACACAACACTCCTTATGTGTAGAGAGGAATCAAACAGAAGACAGCAATGATTCATGGCATTGAGAGAAAAGTTGAAGATTTTTTTCTCTCTTAACACATTGGGAACACTTAAACTTACACATTCATGTGTGCTAAAACATGTCTGGACTACGTGTAACCAGCATGTGTAACCAGTAAATGCAACCAGTAATGGCATGGCAGAAGAGACCAGCCCCACCTCACTACAGCTTCCTTTCAGTTGTAAAAAGTGATGAGATTCCCCCTGAGCCTCCTCGAGATTAAAAAGACCCAGTTCCCTCAGCCATTCCTCCTAAGACATATTCTCTAGTCCTTTCACAAGCCTTGTAGCCGTGCAATTTCAGTTGGTTTTAGTAAGGTTTTCTAGCAATTGGGACAGTGTATCTTGGATGAACGTGCAGCTATGCTTAAGTTAATGTGTTGAAAAAACATTGCAAAGTGAGCCCTAGAGGAGACACGAAAATGTTTCCAGTACCTCTAAAACATGCATGTTGTTTACATTTAGCAGCAATAGGAGCTGTTCTCCAGCTCAAGGACTGCTAAAAAACCATTTGAAAGGCAAGGTGACACCGTGGGTATACGCACAAGCCAACCCGCTGCTTGGCATCCAAGCTTTCATTTTTAACAAGTCTTTAGACAAAACAGTTGTGAAGGAAACTGAGAAAGCTTGCCTCAGTATAAATCACAGAACAATGCCTTTCTGAGTTAGCACAGAGGTGAAGCAATAGCTGGGAGATGTGAAGAGCCCATATTTATTTAGAAAAGAAAATAAGCCCTGGAATTATGGTAAATGACACTGACTCTCATAGATGAGCTGTTATTGTTCAGACTCCTGCAGCTGTTCCAGCTAACAGTTTCCAATTAGAATGAAATTGCTCATAACCAAAACATGGGCCAAAGTAAACTGAAATCCCTAAGTTCCAATATAACGTGAAAAGAGAGTAAAAGAAACAGAAATACATTAAAAAACCCTACCAGCCACAGAAAGCAATGCACTTCAGTTCACAAAACAAGGCAATCTATCCTTCCTGCAAGGAAGACTGAACTCAATTATGGCATTCTCTCATAGACTAAGGACTTTCAGTATAACTACTCCTGCCTCTAAATGCTTGGCCATACATGGCCAATGTGAGAAGTATTTGGCTGTTATTCATTTGCTATTTTAAGCTGTTTCTTAATACCTCAGACTCAAAGGTAGCAGACAGAGTCATCCTGTAGGCTACATTCAATGAACTGTTCCCCACTTCTGTTGTAAGAAGGAAAATCAACTCTACAATCAGATATTACTAGAGAGTACATATGGCAATTCATGTAATTCCTTTCCTTTTTATTACTATTACTATTATTACTATTACTATTGACGAATAAAAATTTCCAGGTTAATGAAGCTTTGCATGCCGCAGATGAAAGAATAGTCTTCCTGAATCTATGAGTGTGGAAGGCTATTGGAATAATATGGTTGCTTCAGACTGCTGAACAGATTGCTCTTCTTTTATCAACATTGCTGGAATGCTGACATTCCCAATAAAACCACCAAAAAAAAGTACTGGAACTTGTAGACAATTCTTTGCTTGTTCTCTGGTTTTTGCACTTGTCAGTAGCAGGACTCAGCATCCTGGGTTGCTCTGTGTTATTTCATTACAGAAGCAGGAAAGCAAAAGTTGAAGTGGATCAGCAGAGTCAGAGCAGTCTTGAAATAAAGGACATAGGTACATGGGTAGAGTCTTTCAGGGAGAACTTTAGGAAGCTGGAGAGAGAATTTGTACTGAGGTGGTGTATTGCTTAAATCCCTAGTTATTTCATGTTTCCTAACAGCTGAGAAGATAGGCTTACATTTTCAGTTTATGTGTCATTTTGCTTTAAAATTACACCTTGCAATATTACAAGAAATAATATTAAATATAATGTCTGCTTTCTAACATTGTTAGAGAAGCTAGAATTAGAGATATCTCTGGAGTCTATTGAATTACACCCAGCTTGACAAACAGAAGTGTTTACAACGTTATGTCCGGTTAAAAAAAGTGTGAGCCGTGTTCCCTGGGAGACTTGTCCAATATGTAATTACTGTAACTGAGGGCTTATATCAAGAGAAAGTGACTACATTGGTATTCTGTATGGGTATGCCAGAATCTTTTCCTTACTTTAGGCAGGTTCTAATTAACAATGTTAGAATTTGTAAGTAATACAAGCTGCTGTGGCTTAAAATTGTATTTCTCTCCTCAGATATCAAAACAACCTAATACCAAGGGAGAATTTTAAATGTAATTCAAGACTATAAGAGCATACTTACCCCTTCTTAGTAGAAAGGATGGAAGTCATCTTTAAAAACTGACAAAATGCTACAGAGATCACCTAGGAAAAAAGTGTTTAATCAAACAGAAGAAAAGGTTCCTGTAGCATTGTACATGTTCTCTGAAAGATACCCTTAAGCACCTACTCAGTTTAGAGACTTGACAGGTGATATTATTTTTGGGAAGGACTACATGATGGCTGTGTGCTTTATTTTTTGCAATGCAGGTAACAGAGCCTTTGCCTAACAAGAGAGTAAATATGGGAATTCAACAACTTCTAAGCAGAGAGGAGAAATACTCAAAAGTGAAAAATACACTTTTGCAAAGGACATAGGCTGCCCTTTTCACTGTTTTGTTTTGCATTCTGTCTGCTTGAGAAAAACGGGGAGGTGGGAGTCTGCTTGTGCCAATAAGCATGAACAGGCAAGTTTTTGAAAAATAGAACCTATACGTGCTTTATCGATGTAAGCAGTAATATATCGTCTGTTCTCCTGGCTTTACTATAGCAAGATGTTGTTTGCATTGGGGTTGCTGTTCTAAGAAAACCCTCCAAGAAGGCAACCGTAATAATAAGGAACCAAGCAAAGCATTATCAAACTTATCAGTAAATAAATGAAGTAGACTTATTTTTCTTGTTACAAAAAATAATCTCATCTAGTAAGGCAATTGACTGATTTTCTCCATCATCACTTCTTCCATGGTTTAGTTTATGTATGCGATGTCAAGTTGAAACTGAACTTAAAGAGTCTTTATGCATGGCATTATACAATGTTATATAAAAAACCTGTTTTAATTCTTATTTTCTCTGGAAGCAGCGTAAGCTCAAAGTAAGTTTCTTTCCTCACCAACAGGACAATGAGTTCATGCTACAGTATTATCCACCTTTTATCAAGTTTTGATGACCTGAATTGTGTTGACATCCAGGAGAAATGTATTTGACAATGTGAAAAGGTATTTTTTATTGTAGTTTAATATGACCTACATTTAAAATAATCCCAGTATCCTTTCGAACAAAATGTCCAGCATTCAGCTGGATAAACACAACATGAAATACGTGACCAGCTGGATCACAGGTTGGGCACAAAGGGTTACAGTGAATGGGGTAGCATCAGACTGGTGACCAGTCACCAAAGGGGTTCTGCAGGGCTCCATCCTCAGCCCTGTGATCTTTAACATCTTCATAAGTGACTTGGACACAGGACTGGAAGGGATACTGAGCAAGTTTGCCACTAATACAAAACTGGGAGGAGTTGCTGACTCCCTCGAAGGCAGGGAGGCCCTGCAGAGATACCTTGACAAGTTAGAGGGCTGGGCTATCACCAAGCATATGAAGTTCAACAAGGGGAAGTGCTGGATTCCGCACCTGGGATAGGCAACCCTGGCTGTACAAACAGACTGGGAAATGAGATGCTGGAGAGCAGTGCCACGGAAAAGGACCTGGGGGTCCCGGTCAGTGGAAAGTTCAATCTGAGTCAGCAGTGTCCTGGCAGCCAGGAGGGCCAAGCGTGTCCTGGGGTGCATCGGGCACAGCATCACCAGCCGGGCAAGAGAGGAGACTGTCCCACTCTGTTCTGCACTGGGGTGGCCTCACCTTGAGTCCTGTGTGCAGTTTTGGGTGCTGCAATACAAGAAAGATATTAAAGCTATTGGAGAGTGTCCAGAGGACGGCAAGAAAGAAGGTAGAGGGCCTTGAGGGAAAACTATATGAGGAATGACTGAGGTCACTTAGTCTGTTCAGCCTGGAGAAGAGGAGACTGAGGGGCACCTCGTTATTGGTTGGAAGGTTGACAACTCCGTCATGAGGGGAAGAGGAGGGGCAGGCACTGATCTCTTGACCAGTGACAGGACCTGAGGGAATGGCCTGAAGCTGTGTCAGGGGAGGTTTAGGTTAGATATTAGAGAAAGGTTCTTCACCCAGAGAGTGTCTGGGCACTGGAACGGGCTCCCCAGGGAAGTGGTCACAACACCAAGTCTGACAGAGTTCAAGAAACATTTGAACAATACTCTCAGGCACACGGTGTGACTCTTGGGGTTGTGCTGCTGGGCAGGGTTGGGAGTTGCGCTTGATGATCCTTGTGGGTCCCTTTCAACTCAGCATATTCTGTGATTCTTTAATTAAAACCCCGTATTGTTCTATTTGTTTAACCATGTAATTGTTTAAGTCCTTATGAAACCAATTTCTTATAAATCTTTGGTTAGTGTAAGAATGTTTAGAGAAACTTCATTAAAATGCCAGGAGATATACTGGGGGAATAGCGATAACTTCCTGTCTAATACAAGTTGCCTTTTGCTGACTTCTAGAGAAATTAGCAAATATCTATGTCAAGCGTCGGCAGCCAGCAGATAATGAATGTCTGTCATATTCTGATAATTTTCCTTCCTTGGCAAACCAACTTTTATGCTCACATAATACTCATATAATGCTCAAATAACACAGTCTACACTCTCTCCTGAATGGGCCTGTGTCATTTAAGTGAAAGACATGGAGCAGTACAAAACATGACATAAGAAGTAAGTCTTAAAAACAGAGACATTTGTGTTTGGTTTATTTTATTATTGTAGGCTCTCTCTCCAAAGATGCACAATATACTAAAGCATTATTTCAAGAACTGTATATGGTAGCGACATGGAATCAGACTTCCAGAAAAGACTAAAAAAAAGGAGGTAGAAGTTGCAATTCAGATCAACCTATGAAGAACGAAGGAATAAATCAACAATCTACCCATCAAGAGGACTTTTTTCAGAAGGTAAGTGGGAACTGAGGATGAGATGATGGGAGGACAAAGGCAGAGGTACAAGAGGCACTTGAATCAGAGGTATTCCAGACCTTGTAAGTGCATGTTGAGCAACTGAAGGGCTTTACTTATACTGCTAATGGATGGTCCATTACCAGTTAGACTTACAGTCAGTTGCAGATAAACTGCTCAACTTCTGAAGAGATTCAGTGTAATCAGTTTCCCAGTCAGCCTTCTCTAGGCGGCCTACTTATCCCTTACTTGGTGACAAAAATTTGCTTGAGCGTATCAGAATACTTCACATGGACTGTAGCCTTTTTAGGTATCTAAATAGTGAGAGTTTACTGAAATTTTCTCACAGTCTATGCAATGCAATTTTTCTCTGGACAAATGGTGGCACATGAGTGATGCATCCTTGTCTATATAAGGCTTAAACTAAGACATGAGAAATGGTGTTAATGTAGTGTAATTACTGCGTAAATTGATGCACTCTTCCACAAGAGCAACTGGTCCATCCAAAGTATCACTACTCCAGCCAGTGAGACAACGGGACAGTTCAGTTCAGTGGGTACTTACTAAGCTCACTAGATACATGCACCAAAACTCTCTCAGCACATAAAGGACAAGAAGATAATAGAAAAAAAACCATTTCCTATGGAACACAAAAGATCCTCTTTAATTTCTTCTTGCAACAGTGCTTGACAATTGCTGTGAGAGAATGGATTTGACTAGTTCAAGAAATCAAACCCTTTGATACAGTATTTCACAACATCTATAAAGTTTATATTATATTATGGTGGGACCTGACCAGCAGTTCTGTTTGGAAATGGTACACATTTCTTGCCTAGCTACATTCTCAATTTGTTTTATTCTTCCATATGCTTTTCAAAGGAAAATGTTTAAGTAGAAGAAATTCCACCTGGAAAAATGAAGATCTTTCCTGTTGCTAAGTGTTTGTGAATATCATATGAGAAAATCACCTCTGAAGGGAAGTTTTTTAGCAGTGGTCAAGCATAACCATCACTCGGCAGAGGGAGGGGNNAAGGGAAGGGAAGGGAAGGGAAGGGAAAGGAAGGAAAGGGAAAGGAAGGAAAAGGAAAAGGCATTAATGAGATTAAATAGAAGAGTTGTCCTCTTGGTAAGGATCCACCTCTCCTGTTCTCCTGCTGAGAATCCTGACAGTGACAAATACATCACCATTTTTGCAGAGATAGTATATTCTTTTGAAAATTTTAATGAAATGAAATTGTTCTTGTTTATGTATCTTCTGCATTACACTTTGCAGAAATATCTATATATTTCTAATATATATTTTAAAAGTTGCTTGTACTTCATACAAATGTCCTAAAGTCTCTTAATATTCATGTTGTTGCTCCCTAAGCTATTTGGCTTCTACCATTTAGATGTTGGTGCATTTTAATGTTTCTGCTCCTGTTCAGCTTGCAAACATTTTGAGGAAAGCAGTCCTGATGAGAGAAGCTATACACTAGTAAATGTCAAGTATTTATAAAAAAGCAGCACTCCAACTTTAATTATATTTCAGAATTAGATGCTAGTGTGCAAGATCTCTGAAAAAAGCAAAACTTTTTTTCACTGGTATACTTTGGGATGCTGGTTTTGTGCCACAGAAGAAGCTTTGAGCCAGCTCTCATACTCTCATCTATCTAAACTGACCTACTCCTATTTCATGTGAGCAGGAATAAACACCTGATCTTCTCAATTAACCAACATTTTCCCCATTCCCCAGCAATACTGCTACCACTGGGAAACGGCTTTGTTATTCTACGGTTTCTTTATTTTTTTTTTTCAGAAGATCAAGAGTAGATATTTTGTGTATATGTTTATACATTAAATATATTCTAGTGTGCTATCCACACAGTGCACAATTTTTTTGTGGGAATACAATGTAAATGCAAGTGCCATTTCTTATCCATCTCAGACCTCACAATGCATCAAACCGTTAAGTTAAGGAGAGGATTCCTTTCTGTACTAACCACATTTATTGATTCCACATAAAAAATAAAAATTGTATTGGAATTCTAGATTTTAAAGATGATGGCTAAACCTCTGAAAATTGTCTGTGCAGCACTTCCTGTGTGTTACGCTCCAAATGATTTATAGTCCTATTCTCTTCTAGAAGAACTGTTTCACAGATGAATGTCATCAAGAGGCTATGCTCTATACTATTTTGTGCCTCCCTTCCTAGCTTTTTTCCCATAAATTTCAAAATGAAATGACAGGTAGTGTTTTGATGTGGAAAGTAGTCCCAATTTATGTCATTCCTTATCCCATTAGTTTTTTCAAGTACAAATATCCTACGAGGATGAAAAATTAATTAGTCCCACCTAGAGTATTTAGACAGAAATAAAATATCCTATCAGGACTAAAAATATCAATAGTGACTATTATACTCCTATAAAATCTCTGTAGTAGCAGGAGCTCCCAAAGTAGGTACATAACACACAAGCCATTTTTTTCAATACAGAAGTAAAAGCTGTTCATGGTGATGGTTATTAGTAACTACATCTACTAATGGTGGCTGCTGTACACAAAAAAAATATTACAGAGTTTTTCTCTAAAGTCTCTCCTTAGTGTGACGGAAATAGTTTTAGTTATAGAATTGTAGAGAGTATTTCTTTATTACAAATGTTTACAATTATCACAGATTTCTTTAAATAAATTATTTGAAAATAATTTATACCTGGCGCAGTTTTCATTTAGTAATATGAGAGATTCATTATTACATAACTAGAAAAGTTGCAATTTAAGTGTAACAAAGCCATTTACTTATGCATCTAAAAAGCCATATTAGTAGTAAATCGTTATATTAATTGGGAAGCTATCTAGTAATCTAGTATACTTCAGTGATTTCTTTACAAATCTGCTAAATGCAAAGGAATTTTTTCAAAGTTTCCTGAGGAGATTTCATAGAAGACCATACTAATGAAAATATTTTCCTTTTTACCCTTGGGAAGGTCATGGAAGAAACTCTACTTTAGATGCTAAAACTAGAAGAGAGAATTGTGGGAAACAGAGGAGCAAAAACTTCCACGGGCACTAATGAGTTTGATTTACAGCCCTGGAAAGAGCTGGGGCTGATGTAATAATGAAAGTCTACAGACCTTAAGCAGAAGAATTATAAACCTATGTTTCTAGTAAGAAAATGTATTGGGTGATATGGTGGAAGATTTTTAAGTATAGTAATGTGATTTTGTAGTTTAAGTTAAGAATTTAGATGTTATAATAGAAGTATATGTGTCTACGCAAGCTGCCCAGTAATTGGTTGAAAGATAGATGCATTGCAGTAAAAAATAGCAAACGTGATAGGTTATAAAGTCAAAACAAAGTTTGGTGCTAGTTGCTTATCGGACCAAAAAGTTATAAATTGCCATGTAACTTTGAAACTCGTGACTGTCTTCAGTTATGGCGACTTGTTACTAAATCTCACGACCTCTGAGACTGATGCCTTGTTTGATTTTTCAAGTAATAAATCGTGAATAACCGTGATGGTCCCATCTCTTAGATAAGGCTCCGACAGAATGAGAGAATGTCAGTGAATTATATACACAGAGAGGAAAAACAATGGACTGGTTTTTTTCTAGAACACTTATGAGGTTTCATATTAGGTAAGTACTTCAGAAAACTTATAAATAGTTTGTTAGCTCCATACCCTTAGTGTTCCTGAAGATCTCTGTGAAATAACAAGTGAATTCAAAGACACCAGTAATACTGCATGCCTGAAATGCAATAGAAGGAAAAAAAGACCATGTAAATTTGATCCAAATTACTAAATTTAGCTTCTTTGTGAGCAAATCAAGATGACAAGGTAATGTCATTTCATTAAAAAAGGTCATTGTTTTGACAGGTATAATTCAACCTACAATAATCTGATCAGCCTTCAGAGTGCCGAAAATCTGAAGCTGACTTGGCTTTATCTGTTTTGGCACTTAAACTGTTTATTAATTAATCATGTGAACTTTGAACATATAAGGCAGTTTTCATCGTATGCTAACAAGCAGTCTCATAGTGTCTCCTTGTCAATACTAGCTTCATATTCTACTTCCACAACTTTTCCAAGTATTTTGAAATGACACCCTAGGTTCTTAATCCTTCTCCAACTGAATGTTTTTCTCCCACTAGAACCTGTAATGAATGAAAAAAATGAATAATTAGCAGTTTTTATCATTGCTGACAAATTCTTAATGCTTAAAAATGTAGAAGCTTCTAGCAGTAGGGTAAATCCATTAATTTTCAAAACCAATACAATTTGTAGGAACTGAAAAGTCACACAAATGCATTGTCTCAAAGTCCTCTTGTATTAAGTTTATAATGAACTTACATTGTGGTTCACATTTTTTCCCATTTACGTATTGCATCTTAACTGAAAAATCCCTACCTGTCCTTTAACTCTGCACGGAAGTAAAACTCTGAGGATGTAACTGCCTTTAACACGGTTCTTATTGCTGTTAACATATTGATATGTTTAGAAGATTGCATCCATGTAGACAGGTTATCCTGTCTTTCATAACTGTTGTGTAATAAGACACATGAAAAGCTTTCAGAGAGCTCATCTTCAGAACCGAAAGTATAAAAACATTAATTTTTTTAATAGAAAAATGAAGATTTTTCTTAAGTGACTGATAGAGAATACAGAACAGCATAGGAAATGAAGGTCTGTTGAAGCAAGGGTTGTCCAGGTTATGGCCAAGAAATCTCTTTTATGGTGTTCAATCAATCTTATGACAGTTGCACTCCATAGAACAGCCAGTCACAGAGTTGACAGTTGTGCCCTGACGGTGACAAGGTTTCAGTAATAGATTTGCAACTCAGACTATTTCTAAAAAATTTAATTGGAATAGCCACCTCCATTGAACTATTTAAGCCAAATGCAAAAGTCACTCCTCTGACATCACTTTTCTGTTTCTGAAAAGCATCGGTAGTTACAATGCTCCTGAATGCTGTTGCATGGACAGTCACCAAGTTGCTGATCCAGTCTGTGGATTCCTTGTCCTTCTAAAATGAGGGAACCTTAGCAACACTCAAGATACTGAATTTGTGGCTGTTCCATCAGATATGGCTGCAGTTGCTAAACCATATCTCGTGCACGACAGTGTAAACCCCAAGCCTGTGCAGAAGCTTAATGTGCTCCTTTAACAGAACTTCCACATGCCAGGACCGCAGATGATATTATTTTATGATTGGTGAAGAAGCTAGCATCACAAAGATAACAAATCAATAATATGAAACTTCAGAAAGACAGAAAAAATTTTTTTTAGTCCTTCTGCAAGTAGAGAAGAATAGATCTCAGGCCTACTGGACCAGGTCACCTATGCCACACAGATATTTTGGAACTCTGCTCTTTTATTCTTCCTATTCTGTCCAGTTAAAATTTTTCATTTGTCAGTAAATGCTTTCCTCTATAAAGTTTTTCTTCTGGTACTTTGTATTAACAGATCGAGCCTTGTGGTTTCTAACAGTAGTGGGGCAGTGCTACCGTGTCACATATGGTTTCTACTGTCTATGCAGTGCAGGGATGGGAACCCAACAGATGCACCCTCTCACCTTAATCTCTTGGATGAGCCAGGGACATGTAAATATACTTGAATATATACTCTTTCACATGCTTTTTAAAAAGAAAATGAAAGTTAATTTCCAAACCAAGCCTAAGATTTACTGGCTGAAAAGAATATGTGTGAATTAATCTCAGTTCAGCAAAAGAAACGAGTGACTCTTTGATTTATAGCTACCTTCAAATCTTGTTTAAGGGATAGTGGCACTATGTTATTTCCTGGAGTTACATAATTGAATGAGTATAATTTATATAACTTATTTTCAGAGACAAAAATAATTGATTTTGGGAGGAAAAAAAGAAAGCAAAAAAGATTAAATTTCAAAGTTGTTTTTAGGTGTTTGTAATCTCTTCTAAGACATTCTATACTCTGAAATGAAGTAATGTCTACCTCAATTAATTCAAACACAGATTCATCTGGTTAATCTATACCATAAAGAAAAACAGAGGTATGAGAGAAATTATTGGAACTTTCAATGAATATGGAAGAAGAATACAGAATGACAATATAATTTTTCCACACTGTCCATGTTTTGGATATCAGGCATTTTCCTTTAAACTCTCGTGAAAGAAGTACTTCTCAGGTGTAAAATTTCATTTAGGTCAAACTGTTCTTTCCAACAGTATGAGAAAATTTTGAATCAAATATTCCTGACACCTTTACTAATCAACCCCTTCATCCTGCTTTTCAATCATTAAGTCCCAGAAAATACTTTGTTCTGAAGTTGTTATATTTTTATGTAAATGACATTTATTAGACTGGCTGACTATATTGTATTTATGATGTTATCTTTTAAAATGGGTTCAAACCCTTTTGGAAAAGAACGAGAACATTTCAGAAACGCCGAGATTTAAACACAGAGGGCTGCCTGTATTCCCTTGACCTGAACCACATTAGCATCACTGATTATTTTACTGAAGAGAAGAAACTAGAAAGATGAGGCAAGGCACTCCTTTGAATAAAAATAATACAGCCTGCCCCCTTCAACTCCAGTATCCTCTGTTCTGATTTATCTGCTTACACAAAGGACTTAGTTTAGAAAAAAACAGTCCTTTATTTTCAAATAGTAAAAAGTTTCTTAAGATCTACATTCTGTTCCATTTTTCAGATAAGACTAAGATAAAAACCAAGGTTCCAGAACAAGTTTTTTTTCCAGCCAAATAGAACCCTCGTTTTTAAGAACTGACTGAAGTGGTTCCATCTGCATTGAGTGCTGCACCTGAAGCCTGTGTTGGAGGTTTTATCCTGCCAACATTTATATGCTGATTACTTCTATAAAACTTGAGAGTCATTTCCCCAGCAGCACCTGTAATAATTGCAGAGTGACTGGCAAATGAGTCATGAAGGTACTTTTAAGTGAGCCAGTCACTGTTCAGCTAATAATTCTCCAGAATCAACACGAAACATCAGCACATGACCTTTTGGTTCACTGCATCCTGATTTTGTATCCTTCTTACTTGATTTGTTTGTTGCTGCTTGTAACAATGACAACAAAAGACCTATCCAAAATAGATTAGTTTTTTCATGAAAATGAATTATGTTCATTAAAATGAAGAATAGGAGAAAATGCTGCTAAACCCAAAAAGGTTTTATTGACATAGACGACTACTTGTTGGCTGAAAATACCTTTTACATGGACTTGCACCAATTGTGCTTTAGTTCTTCTGCTGAACAGCCAGTTAGTTAAAGACGTAACTTACTTTTAAACAGGGAAAATAACTCATTATATAAAATGTGGATTTTAATCTCTCAAAGAACAGTATTTACATAACACACTCACCACAGATGATTTTCTGATTAAATTTTTTAAAAAGATGTCAGTGTGAGTATTGCACTGCATCTGGCTTTTTTCATCTGAGAATGATAATTTATTTCAAAGCTATCTTTATATCACTTCATGCCAAAAACTCCCTTTGAAAACAAAAACTGGGCTATTTAGTCAGTTTAAGAGGCTAGTAGTTTGTGACAGTTTACTTTTGTTTTGGGTTTATGTGGCAAGGTTTCGGAAGTGAGAAGCTCCTAGAAACTTCCCTTGTGTTTGATAGAGCCAATGCCAAGGTGGGCCTGCACTGGCTAAGGCTGAGCCCGTCAGCAACAGTGGCAGTGCCTCTGGGATAACAAAGTTGAGAAAGTGTGGGCTGGGGGAACTGTCGGTGATTGAAATTCAGACTGAGTCTGAGTCTGGTTCTGGTTCCTGGATCTCTGATCTGAATCCCAATCTGAATCCCCAATCTGGATTGTTCATTCAAAGCAACAAGCTGCTTTTATACACTTCTTTAAGGTATAGTATTTCTTTACACGGTAATGTTCACTACACAACCAATCCCGTGTTGCCACATCAGCAATGCATCTTTTTAATGTCCTTCTATGGGGTGATCATGCACTGTTCACCTGCCTGTCAGCTTCTGGCTTGCTCCTCTCTGTAGGGCTCTGCCGTGTGACACCTCCTGCCACCAAGGTCTGTGCCGCCATGCGCTCCTTTATGGTGCCATGCACTTATCTTTCCCCATAATTCCCTCTTTTTTGTTTTATATAAATAAGAATTACAAAACAAAACACTTTTAACATTAGAACATAACATGAACATATTTTAACCTACTAAATTCAGGAAAACGTGTAACATAAAACGCAGTCTTCTTAAAACTAAGCAAGATAATATCATCAGCTACTTAAATACCATCATCCAGAGTCTGCGTTAGCTGGGGAGTTCTATTTCACAGTGAGGACTTGGGAAGTCTTTCCCGGGCAAGACTTCCAAGTTTACCTCGAAAGAAGGTCCAGCTTTTTTAAGATCAAATCAGTAAGTCAAAGTGACTTTTATTACACTTTTAGGGCAGAAACACCTGGGTCTGATGGTATAATTTCCGGTCAGCCAGGGCTAGGGCTTGGCCAGAGCCTCAAGCCTTGATTGAGAGAGTTTCTTTAACATACCTACAAGTAAACTTTTATTAATATCAGTTAGGAACACAACTTCTCAAGAGTTTATCTGTCTCATGGACAGGGGGATAGATTAAAACATGCAATATAACAACACACATCTTCTCATGGATGGAAACAGTGATTAAACANTTATCTTTCTCATGAACAGGGGAACAGATTAAAACACCTAGTAACTGGTAACAACACACATCTCCTTCTCATGGATGGAAACAGTGATTAAACAGACAGAACCTTGGGAAGTAACCTAAAATTGCAAGGCAATGTTTCTGCTTACAGGCAATAACTGAAAATATGCAGTATCATTTCAATTTGAAAGGACAGCTTCACAAAATGCAATTTCAACAATGCAGGGGGTCACAAAGTGATGCGGAAAAAAGCAATTTTCGAGGGAGGGTCCGGGATGGTGGCAACAGTCCGAATAACGAAAATAAAAGTTTCACTGACCAGCCAGCTGCAGGAACCACATAGCCCGCAGCTACCTCCGCACAGGCCGCACC
>VZTD01000986.1:2614129-2662187 GCA_013397725.1 Rhagologus leucostigma | reverse complement strand
GTGCCATGTGCTCGCCGGTGCGGCGCGGCTCCGTGGCGCGCTCGCAGCCGTGATCCCCCCGGCACCGCGTGCCCGCCGGCGCTAGGTGCTCCCGCCGGCGCCGGGCCCCTGCCGCCGCTGCCACGGCGCTGCGCCCCCGTGGGCTTGCACGTTCCCCCGCCGCCGCGTCTGCTGCCCAGGGTCTGTGCCACCATGGGTTCCTTTCTGCTGCCATGTACTTATCTTTCCCCATAGGGAACCTGCAGAACCCAGGTCAGAGGAGAAGGAGGGGGAGAAGGGGCTTCTGACACCAGTGCAGAGACTCCCCTGCAACCCATGGAAAACCATGATGGAACAGGTGGATGCCTGAAGGAGGCTGTGACCCTGCAGGAAGCCTGTGTTGGAGCTGGCTCCTGGCAGGACCTGCAGAAAGGAGCCCACACTGGAGTAGGTTTGCTGGCGAGACTTGTGACTCCATGGAGGACCCACGGTGGAGCAGCCTGTTCCTACAGGACTGCAGCCCTGGGAGGAAAACCATGCTGAAGGAAGGGATGAGTGTAAGGAGTCCTCCTCCTGTGGAGGAAGTATCAGCAGAGAACATTTGAAGAACTGTCATTCCCCATCCCCCCCCCATTCCCGTATGTCACCGAGTGGGAAGCAGTTAGAGAAAATCAGGAGTGAAGTTGAGCCCAAGAAGAAGGTTGTCTTATATTTTCGATCCCCTGTCCAGATGAGGAAGAGAGTGACAGAGTGGCCTTAGTGGGCACCTGGCAACCAGCCAGGGTCAACTCACCATGTTAGGTGTAATAATGTCTAACAAGTTCAGGACAATCACTTGATACAAAGAAGTCCTACCCAGGGGTGCACTGGAATAATTTGACAACACGCTTATCATCAGAGAAATGTATGTCAGTGAAAAAAGCTTTAAATTTAAAAAGATAATATTTTTTGATATATATGCACATATAATACTATAAATACATAATTTTTTTATATATAATTTCTACAGGAGAATTAAGTGTGAGACTTTCCATAGGGATTCCCATATCCAGATAGAGGCCCTAAATTCTAGTCTTCTCTTTTCTTTGCATTATACCTCTTCTGCTCAGATTACATTTTTCATGCTGTTTCTGGAAGGGTTTGGTTTCTCTCTTAATGCAGGATGAAATAGTTTTACAACCCTCAGAAGTATCTGAAAGATAAAAGTTTGGTTTTCTGTCAGGTCCTGATTTAAAACAGTATTACAGAACCTGCCAAGAAAACCACTTGTGATCACCACAGAAAGAAATGATGACAACTATTGTCCCCCAGTCTGTAGGTCTAGCTGTATTTTAATGGAAATAAGGGCAGAGGATTTAGGGATTAGGATAATATAACCAATATTAGATTAGCATACGATTGAATGGTATCCAAGAGAATGGTTCCCATCTATTCTCTTATTTGCAATGGGACTCGGTGGCTTCAGAATAGGTGTAGCTTATAATTCTATTGCAGGATAATTAAATTAGGAAAATACAAATTTTGTAAATGTTTGGGGGTTTTTTTCGCCTTGTTAATCCTCTTTTAAAATGATGCTTCAGAGTAGTGCAGTTACCACAACCATAATTCAGTGATCTTTCTTTGGTTTACATGACTGCCAAAATGTAAAGAAGACAGTAAATATTCTGCAAAACCATGAATCCTGGGAACCTCAGTAGTCTGTGTATTTCCACCACTTTATTTCAAAATACTTTCTTCGTCCTTCTTTTTAAAATGACCACTTCCTGATGTTCTTCTTACATTTTCTCTTCACTCACCATAAGGTCCCTTGGAAGAAGCCTGTCCCCGGCTGCACATGAAGTATTCCTGATGCCTAACATCCCTGACTGATAAGCAGCGACAGTGGGACAAGCAGCCACTGCCAGGCAGGTCCTACTTTCCAGGCAGGGAAAGGCGTCACTCACTGTGTCACTACAAAGGCACCTCAGGGATACACAACATGATCCTGGAGCTAGTTTTGAAAATACGTAAATGTAATTATCCAGTGACTACTCGTGGTAGTCTCTGCTTTAATGTGTTAATGCTCCTGACTTCCCAAGCCTTGGACCAGCAGGATTAAGCCCAGAACCAGGAAGAAAGAGACATTTGTGTGTGCCAGTTCAGTTGAATGAATGCGTGTGTTGTTTGAAGTTGTACAGAGAAGCTCTCACATATTAAAGGACAGATACTTTCACAGCTTCATATATTCTTACAGAAACATCTTGGAAATTGCAGCGACTATTTTTTATCCTACTACTACCAGATTATTTAAATCAAGTTTAAAAGGTCCATGAAATATGCTGTAGTTTAGGAACTGCTGCTCTAGTGCTTGCCTTTTCAGCGAGCACTGAGAGACAAGTCAGATCTTTCAGATCAATATTTGCTTCCTCTTTGAATGCTTTCTCTCTGAGCAACATCAAAAAGTGTCCCATGTGAAAAATGGTTCTAATTATGTGTTGTGGCAAAACTCCTCTGAACCAGACAGGCAGTAAAAGGAAGAAAGTCTGAACTTCATTGATAAGAATGGGGAGAGCAAATGGGTGGCCTTTTGACCGACATGAACAGACTCAGTATAAATTCTAAAGCAAGTCAGAAAACAGTGAAAGATGTACTCAGAACAACAGGGGACAAATGTTTACAGCTTAGTATATATGTGACACTGGAGGTAAGAAAAGGGAAGCTCATACCCTCTGCCTATTCCTCTGAGTCTAAAGCAGAACTTCCCATCTGAACACTCATCTGCAGGCCACTTGGATGGGACATACAGGCTGTGTTTGGCATACAGGTTGTTTTCTTTAAAATCTTGCTGTAGAAGGTGACCCCGGGAATAAAACAATAAGTTTGTATTTTCTCTTTTACCTAATGCAGTATATACACCTCTGAAAACTCTCATGTAACTAATTTATTACACTGCTACGAAGACCATAAAGCTTCTCCTTCATAATTAAATATTTTTAATCTACTGTATAAATAAGGTTTACTGTTAGAAGAAGACTGAGGATGAATAGCAAGGTGTGCATTTTCTTTCTTAGTGCATCAAGTACAATATTTACGTATTCATGTGGTTGCCTGGTTTAAGAGACTGTCATAAATGGGCTGAAGATACTTATGAGAGGCAGTCATTCATGGAAGTTGTAGAAGCTCCTCCATCTTCCAAGAACAACCTCCCAATTAACTGCTTCAACATGAAATTGTGAAATTCTTAACATGATGATACCAAGAAGCACAACATTTGGTGAAGATATTTTGATATGAACAGAGCTGGTAGCAGTAATACAGCAATAATTGCTAGCTCATTTACGGCCTATTTAGCTCGTGCAGTGAACCAGATGAGAACAGCTAATGAGCACAGCTTCTTGCTGTAATTAGTAGAACAGTAGTGGCTTGCAGATGATTTACAGTTTGCAAAAGTCGGTGTATTTACTGAAAAGCTTGTGTTCTCTGTGAAGCTGTGCCATATGATAAACTGAGGATGCCATGCTTTACTTTCTAATAAGCCTTAAGATTTGGTTTATAATAACCTCAGAATTCATCTAAATCTAACAGAAGTACAACACTGGAGATATCTGTGTGCTGTCTCTTAGTCTGCATTCTAGTCTATCAGTACTTACTTTGCCATTTGATGTATTTTCTTTCATTTCTTTCATTGCAGAAATAAATTTTTTAAAAATGGTATAATTCTTACCCTACTGGCAGAGTAAAGACCATTTTATGTTGTGGTAAATCACAGACATATGTGCTGTGCAGAGCTAGAATTCAAATAGGTTAAAGAAGGGGCAGTAAAATATGGAAGGAAAGTGTTTGCAAAAGAGCAGTACTGATGTTTGTAGACCCCAAATAAAAACTGGATATTTTTAAGAAAGGTTAAATTCTTTTCCTTTCCCTGACTACTGAATAGACTACATATAGACAAGAATGCAATTAGAAACATCTGACAACTACACCCAAATGATATTTACTAAATCTATGCAGAAATATTAAATATTCTTATGAAATGTCCAGCTCAGTGTTTCAGATTCACAGAACTCAACCAGAACCAAGACTGGTCTTGGGTTTCTAGAGTTTTATTATCACTATTATTTTTTACACTGTGAGTGCTTGAGTGCTACTTCTGTTCTTGAAGAATAGCAACTGAAGCTGTGAAGCAACTCAGGCCTAGTAAAACCATAGCAGCAGCTTTCCTTTAGCCAAGCTCTGTATGCTTAAAATCATACCCCTAAGAGCAACCAAAAAATAATGCAGGTGGGAAATAATAATAAATTACAATGGCGTGTAATTTAAAAAACACATGAATAAACTTTTTAATTAGAGAATGACTTAACTTCTAAGTAAAGTATACTTCTATTTCAAAACACTATCAAGGCAATGACATTATTCAGCAAATTTGATTCAAAATTACTGGTCAAGTTAAAAGGAAACAGAAGTAACCATGTATTTAAATTTCAAACACAAGCAAAAGATATTTTCAAACATCTCATATTCAGAGTGTCATAAACACTTCATGATGGTTTGTTTTATTGATGATAGTTTGTCATTCATTTAGGTGTCCAATTATGGTATCTTATATGCAACATGGAAAACCTCAGGCCCTTCCTGAGGGTTTCAGAGTCTTCATCAGTATGTTCTGCCCACTATATTGCACTGCAAGGACTGTTTATCACATTTCTCATGCTGACATATTTGCTCTATTTTGCAGGTACTAATTAATTATTTAATGAATTAGAATAAAGGAATTCAAATGAAGACGTTTGACATGCTAGGAACATACCAGGTTCACTACCTTAATCAATTAATAGCTCAACAAATTTTAACAGTGATGAAAAGATCACTCAGTCCATATGACACTGGTAATATTCCTAAGTTAAATCCAGCTGCCTACAGTACTGCTCTGATAAATCAGCGAAATGGGTTTGAACACTTTCTTGATGGGAGAGCAGAATATGCTTCTTTGAGAATTCTGCCTGAGTGGGGAGAATGGGGAGGTCAGGAAAGATAATCTCCAGAGGTCTCTTTCAACCTCAACCATTCTGTGATTCTCAGGTTATATATTGTTGGGGTTTTTTATTATTATTATTTTATTATTTTATTTTTTTGTATGTTGCAAACCAAGAAAAAGCATTTATTTGTAGAGCTCTGACACACAGTGTATAGATTTTCCACTTGCTGGCTGGACAATTAAAAGTCAATTATGAAAGAAAATGCACAAAATAGATTAAGTAAAATAAAGTAGTGTATATTCTCATTTTGTTTTTTATGCTCTCTACTCACTCTTTTTCCCTACTTCTTTCATATTTTCATTGTATTGCATGCTGGAGGGGAATTCTGAAACATGATAAAAAGTCATTAAAATGTTTAGAAGGAACCCTTCAGCAAAATGATGAGTAGAAAGTAATGGTATCTGCAAGGTTCACACAAAGTAAAGAGGCATTGTAAGTGCCCATTTGAATGCTAATACAAATCTGCTTCAAATAATATGGCACCTGCCCATTTCTAATTGGAGTTTTCAGAAAATTTAGCGATATTTAATGCAGAGATGGTGAATACTTTGGCTAGTGAAACAGCCATAGAATCACAGAGACTCCTCCTGCTTTTAAATACTGTTTGATCTTACACCAGTTTCATTTTCTTGCCTATACCCCCTAATCACCATGGTTTCTTTATTACTTTTGTGTCATTTAAGATGAAGAACAGAATATCTGCCTTTCTCTGCACAATTATTTCCCATTGCTCTTTGGAATCTTGAGTTCCTTTGCGACTCTATAATGAAAAAAGCTGTCATGGTCAAAATGCAGACATCTCACTTTTAGCTGCTGCAAACAACCCTATCAGTCCCAAACACTACTGAAAATTTTGGCTACAAAGTGTGACTAGTCTGTCATGTTTGACTTAGTGCACCCAGAAGCATTGATTATGTACTTAAAGGTAAACAAGACAGAACAGTAATTTTGTAGGAAACCTGCATAAAGGCAGTTTCCTGTTTACCAGCAAACCCCCTAGATCTTCTATGGGTTTGTTTTGTCAGTTCTTCTTTTTCTGTCACATCTTTAAATTTACTTTCAGGAGTGTCATAAAATGGTCCACTAGAAAGTGAATAAAAATGTTCTCCTTGTACATACAAACTTTAAGAACTTTTCTCTGCGGGTTTATATGAACAGAGATTTTTTACAGATACAGCCACTGGCTGGATTCGAGTGCAATTGTATATGGTTGGTGCAAGTCACTTGGCTTTTACCACACTGACCCTCACCACAAAACTACAAGTAAATATAGCAAAACTGTGAGGAGCTAGACTTTCTCAGAAAATTATATTTAAGAGATTAACAAAAATACTCTCTGGGGTTTTTTTTCCAGCCTTATGCAGGGTTACTGTTCAGGAAATTCAGAAAAAAATTACAGTCTTGCATTCATTGGAAAAGTAAACACTATCACTTGCATGTTCTATACTACTATTGTATGCTTTTTTTCAAATATACAATTATCAAAAGGTAAAAGGCTTTAAGTTGATGCTGATAAACTATGCCTTGAATTACTATTACTATGCCATACATAGGTGAACCTTACATTTAGCTTACCCAGAGGACAATCTAGATTAAATTGTATAATATCATGTTTAAGGACTATTTATGATATTTACTAAGTTAATACAAACCTACGGGAGTAGGATGACTTCAAAATAAAGTGTAATCCAGTAAAAATGAAGTATTTTTCCTTGGAACTTCCAAATTTGTAAACACAAAAATAAGATTTCTCTTTATGCACTGCTCTGTTTTGCAGAGTTCTTTGATCCAGCAACACTGTCACAGACACCTCCACAAACTTTCTATTATCAGTATGTTCGCCCTTCTGTAAATGCCAAACCACAGCACAGTGTCAAACTGCATGATGCTCAGGAAATCCCCTACGATTTCATCCTGGGACACTGTAAGCAGAGAATTATGAGGATGCATGCTTGCCTGTTGTTTTTCCACAAACCCCCTTTTAGCCAGTCCTCTTCTCCCCTTCTGATCAGTGAACTGCTACTAGCACACAACAGGTACCTTTGGTCTAAAGACTCCAACCCTGCTCCTGGAGGAGCAGCTAACCATCTCGTACTTTCTTCTCACCATTGATATTGACTGCTCAGAGCTTTTGACAAGTGATGGAGAACTCTCAGACTGGCCTGGACTCAGCAGCAGGCTCTGCCTGGAACCGCAGTTGCTGTGCAGGTCCAGGCACAAGCAGGTAAAGAGGACTAGAAACTTTGGTCTGATGCAGTATGACGGTCTGTCAACACTGTTTTCATCCATGTCATTTAGTTCTGTGCATTTAGAAAACCCCCTACCTTTTGCCTCAAAAAGTATATGAGAAATGAAAAATAATCACCTAATACATCAGGGTGTGTATTACAAATGACATTTCACTTGGAGTTTTCATTCATATTAGGACATAATTTTGAAATGTGGAATATTAAGGAATAATAATCTTTCAAATAATTGTAGGATTGTTTTCCAATTCACAACTGAAATATAAGTACATTGTCAAAAAGCTGAACTTACTGTCATAAAAAAATTTTAATACCTATTCAAATTATGAAGTCTTTCTGAACATTTAAGTGATGTGTAGTACCTCACATACTGTCGAACCATTATATATGATAAAATGTAAGGCTACTATTGAGTGTAATTCTTATATCTCTTTAAATACATAGGTCACCAGTATGTCTGTTGTTTGGACTATTTTAAAATAAATTATACATAAAAAGGTTTATGTAATCCATAGTTAGAACTGTACAATCAGAATTCAATTATATGTATTGAATATAAAATTTCAAAGAATTACACATTTAAAATCTTGATATAGTTGCTGAATATGAGATGAAAACCAAATGAACAACATTTTTGTATATTTGCAATACTGTATCTTTTCTTTAAATTAAAAATTCATTTTAAAGACATTTCTGCAAGGAAACAACAGGACCTTAGAGGCAAGAAAATATTTTCTTCACACTTTGGAAGCTGAATACAATTTGAATATGATAGAACTTCTGTTTTTCAGATGTTATTTAAGCAAGTGTTTTTAGTGCTGAGAAGGGACAATTAAAGAGATTCTATACACAGAAGCATCACTACTGACTCTTGAAATTCAGGCTTTCATTCATATAATAAAAGTAGGCAAGAAGAGTCCTTGCTTTTTAAAAAATGGGTTTTTTGATAGGGAAAGAGTCTCTCACCAAGGAGTTCCCATAAACTCCTCGGTCTTTGTATCATAATCATTAAAACAGGTATCGTAAAGTTATGTTTATTTACTTGAAGACTTAATCTAATTGACCAATTTTTGGGGAATTAAATAAAATTTGTAGGATTCAAAGTCAAGTATAATTCTAAAAAAATGATGGAAGCTAGGAGTTAACATGATGCAGAGCTAGTGAAGGACCATAGTTCTTCACCTATAAGATAGCAAAGCAGACAAGTCTGCTACCAGAGCAGTATTGCTGCTTTCCTACATATTTAGTATATATTATAATGTTTATAATACATTATATTGTGAAAATTACTTTTTATAGCATTATAAAAAAGGGTTAAGTATATTATGTGAATGTTAAATTTCATGTCTGCATACTATCCTTCTTGTTCATGATTAAGGAAGTTTCTACTATCGATGCTACATCCTTTTTGAACTTTCTTAGATCACTATTTTATTTGGACAATACTACTGTTAAGATCTTGCAATTGGGTCATTTTCAGAGAGATAAATGAGTTATGGCTTCAAAAAAAATCTTTTTTCTAAGTCGTGTCACAAGATGCAGTTGTTCAGATGGAAGTATTTTCCTCCTAGAAATGTGCTTGCTAACACCTGGATTTCAAATCTAAATAGGGATACCCAATCCCTAAAATTGGTACCTTTGGTATTTCTTACTTGAGTTGGAAACAAAAGCTAAGAAAGAAGCTGGCAGAACTTTAAGAAAAAGCTTTCATGCCTGGAGTTGCAGAATAATGTACATAATGATTTCTCTAGCGTTGCACAGTGTGCATCTTTGAGAATACATGAGTCCACCCAACTTAAAGTCACACACGCACAGCAAAACAAGTAATGAATAATGAGATGGTGAAACTGAACTGTCACTGAGGTTGTAATTCTCTGTGTCTCATTTTTGCTTCAGTGACTCTTTTCTTTTAGCCTGAGACACAAGCAGAACAAACAATTAGTGCAATAATTGATGATCTGTGCCTTCGAAGCTTGTGGTGGCCATGCTCATGTTTTATGAGTCTACTAATGCAAACAGCTCTTCGTTGTGATTAGCATGCTGCCTGTTGTTCAGTGATAGTGCTTGGGAGGTACACCTGTATCAGACAAAAGATTTTTATCTGCACTTTTTTGTCAGTGAATCTCTAATAAACTGTCTTTTTTCCTTGCTGGTTTTAGATTCCAATAACACTTATATCTGCAGTTAGTGAAATGATTACATATGTAGCTCATCTTCTAGAACCTAACCTTGCTTTCTGATGGGGCTGAGTTGTGCTTGTGGTATTGTAAAATAATGCTGCAAGTATTAAAAAAACCCTCTAATTTTATATATCTGATTTTGCTTTCCTTGAGTTATTCAAACATTGATGTTTCTTGAGTCAGATTTTATCCACAGTAGTTTAGTAAGCTTTTATTTATTATTTAAAAAAATTCCTATCTTTAAAAGCCAGCAAAAATCAAAGATCTGTAATCTTAGTTTTCATCATTCAGTTCTAGGGTAGGATAAAATGAAATTATACGAAAGAAGAATAATTAAACTGATAAATAGCATGCCATCTTTGCAAAAGAATATCTTTCATAGTATATTCAATACCTTGGTTTAGAGATTAGGATCAGGTAGGAATAAGTCTGGAAAAAGTTTTATCATGGTCTGAAACCATTCTACAATAAATAGAAATGTAATGGATGGCATGCACAGGACTATTCACCATTGATTTTAAACCTCTCTAGCACGTACGCGTTTCTCTAAGGCTGCTTGTCAATACTTCTATCCTTGCTTTCCTGTTTTAGCTAATAGGAAAAAGAAACCTCAATTATCGTCCACGCTGTCAAATAAGGAAATGAAACTGCCCTTATAATCTTATTGAAATCTTCTGGAATCAATAAAACAAAATAATAATGATACTCACAGGAACCTGTTTCACATAGATCAGTTTTGACATTTTGTGTATGATTAAATCAGTCTAAAAGAAAAGAACAAGAAAAAACCCTGTCCTTTTGCAATAATGGAGGAATCCCCCCACTGAAGTAAATGTTTGAAAATGACTGATTGATTGATTGATTGATTAATTGATTTGCAGATATCTAATTTTTCATACTTGTACATGTAGAAAGACAGCAAGAAGTTTAAAGGACCAACAGCTGAGATTCTGTATTATCCCATTTTCAATTCTGCAAGATTTCATTCTTATAGAAAGTGTCACAGATTTGAATATTCTATGTTAATGGTGCTAACACAGGCAATTCATATATTTAGAGCTCTCAACACTTGTGTCAAAACAACACACACAATGTTAACAAAGCACTCTGCAGTTCCAGGGCAGACAACACTAAGTACTGTTATCCGCTGTAGGTACAGTGACTTCAGATCTGTGACTTCTGGATAGCAAGGGATCCTTACTGGAGGTTCATTTTCTTCGCTGTGTCATCTAACATTCAGAACTTCATCATCCTTTATCTACTTGCACACCATAAATTCCAGTTCTTGACACATTTGGTGTCCTTGTTTAGCAGCACTTAACAGACTGTTCTAAAGGTATGCTGCTACGTATTCAGACAAGCTAAAAGCTTCTCCTAAAAATCATCAGATTACTGATTCATGAAATGACAGCTAATCTGAGATAAGATTTATAGCCACATTAAAGCCAGCTCTGACAAGAAATCCACCCACACAAACATAGATATGTCATGAATGGGAAACACAGCATAAAAATGTTATTTATAACATTTTGATGGTCTTTCTATTGATAGGCAAAATCTTATGCAGCATCATATTAAAATAAAGGGAAAAGTTGAGGGGAAATTAACACAACTTAGGAACAGAAAACTAGATGTTTGAACTAAACATGAACTTATCTTTCAAATTTGTTGCTGGTAATTTTTTTTACCAGTAACACATGGAACAAGAACATTATGAAAGAAAAGGTTTACACTGCAATGTCTGTCATAATAGCCAAGATCTTGCTGAGTGCTTACAGTTGCTTCAGAACTCAGTTAAACACTTGAACTTTTCTTGCTTTTATTCTTTTCAGTGTTGTTTCTTTACAGTGATTTTATCTGTTGCCACCTTCAGAACATTTTGTGCCTTGTTTTTTTTACATAGCTAAATATTTTTCTGTATAAATGAATGTAGAAAAATTCTCATTGATCAGTTTAACCACAAAAGCAGATTATTTATGCTCTGATGCATTTCCATTTCAACTCCAGTTGCTCTCATTTTTGTCTGATTTACATCCCTATTAAAAAGAAGTCTTTGTGATTCAGAACTGTAAATTAAATTTCAATAGATTGACTCCGGTCAAAAAATCTCAAGAGATGTTTGGCTATAGATGGTCAGTCAGATAAACAATTCTCATACCCATACCCAGAAAGACAAACAATATTTATTCTATCAAAAATTTTAAAAAGTCTGTGCATGATTCAAATGCAAGTCCAGCATATTACTGCACACAGCTATGTATGATCGTACTGGGTTCGTATGGGCTGAGATATGAAGGACAGTTGGTAAACAATAGCTTAACAAATGTGTCAGATTAATGCAATGTCAGAGGTCCTGCTGTTATCCATGACTCACAACAGCAAACATGAAACACAGTCTATACAGTTTCAGAGAATTCTCAGTGATTATTCATAACAACATATACTCATTATCAAGCTTGCAATGTGTTTAATTTGGTCTCAAAGCTTTTGTTTTGATGGATTCACTTTGGTCTCATCATTTTGAAATCCTAGCTTAAATTTTCTCATGTTCCAACTATTATTCCCATTGTGTGTGCCTTGCAGAGGAGAAAAAGTACGTGACAAAAAAAAGGAAAATTGAACAGATCTCAAGATGTGACAGTTTGAATACAGAGAACTTTTTTAAGCACAAAGGTTTGAACAAAAACTTCCTAATGCTATTTCAAGGCCAAAGTGAAATTCATACCTTTCAACTGACAAACTGAAAGTATCCTTGAAATCCATTTAACCTAAAAGCTTCTTACACTGATTGAATCCAAACCTCTCTATTTACACTTGACAAAAGTGAATATTCAGTAGAATAGAAATAATTTTATTGTGCTTGGTGCATGGTTACAGAGGACCACTCAGGAAAAAAAATTCCCATCAGCAAACTCTATCTGCATCATCATAACTTTTTGCTACAAAAATTAAATGTCCTAAGATATTCTCATTTTTCTTATATCTAAGAATACAATGTATCCAAATTACATTTTTTACTCCTTTGTGGAGAAGTTTACTTAAAAAATCTTTTAAATATAGCAAGCACAGAACAAAAACCTGTAGAGATTGATTGCAGAGTGGACAGCATTTACTAGCCTGTTAGTCTTCTTATTTACAGACACATATTTAACATAAATCAGAACATTCAAATTATGTAGCAAGGCTTTGTACCACTCTGCACCTTTTTCTGAAAATCGACTGTAATAAGTTTTTTTGTAATTCACATGAAGCACTAAAAGACAACATAAGAGGCAGGTGATGATTTTTCATGTTTTGCTTAATGGTCAAAAGTTACAAAGACCTTTTTATGACACTGCTTGCTTGTGCATCCTTAATTGACTTCCCGAGCAAGCCAGCACTTAGTGCTGCCACTAAACTTTACCCTGCACTGCATCCAAAGCAGTGTGGCCAGCAGGGTGAGGGAGAGCATTCTGCCTCTCCACTCTGCTCTGCGGGCCCCAGCATAAGAAGACTGTGGCAGTAGGTCCAGAGGAGGGCCATAAAAATGATCAGAGGGCTGAAGCACCTCTCCTATGGGAAAGGCTGAGAAAGCTGGGGTTGTTCAACATGGAGAAGAGAGAGGTCTGGGGACACCTTATGGCAGACTTTAAATATTTGAAGGGAGCTTCTAAGAAAGATGGAGACAGTCTTTATAGCAGGGCCTGTAGTGATAGGGCAAGGGGTAGTGCTTTTAAAATAAAAGATTATAGATCTAGAAGAAATTCTTTTTAGTATGAGGATGGTGAAGCCCTGGCCCAAGTTGCCCAGAGATGTGGCAGGTGCCCCATCCCTGGGAGAATACAAGGTCAGGTTTTAAAAGGCTCTGAGCAACCTGATCTAGTTGAATACATCCCTGTCCATTGCAGGGGGTTGGACTAGATGATCTTTAGAGTTTTCTTCCAACCTAAATTATTATATGATTCTATGATTCTAAAAACTGGGGCTGTTTTAATGGTGTTGATTTAAGGGAGTTTCATGCTTTGCCTGGTAAGAAATACCTCAGAAAACCTCAAAAATTTCTAGTTCTTGGATCACCTGGCAGATTAAAATTTTGTAGAATGACTGTAAATAAAGTAAAAGGACAGCTAGTGGAAACTAGAATAAAAAAAGGAGTTAATCCAGACAGAAACAATAAATGAAACTTTATTAGCTTTCGTTCTGCAGGGAAAAAAAATATTAGTGGTGACATTACGATTCTCATCCTGCAACTAAGAGGTGTCCCTAATGCCAGAGTACTGAGAGGATTTTGTTATTTACTGTCCTCCTACTTTTCTCTTCAGTGACAATTAAGGGTTTCTTATAAGTTGTTTGCTAAATTTGCAATTTCTCTGCTCTCCAGGACAGCCTCTTTCCTGAAGACAAGAATCAATGAACCACACTGTTCTAGTCTTCTTTAGCTGGAAAAATCTCATGTTCCTTCCTATCTGATAAAGTGTGAGATTCAGCTGCTACACAGATGCAAGATGAGCAGGGCTGTTACATAAAAGAATGCAAAAAATTAATATAAAATATGGTGGAGTTTTTAATTACAATTTCTGAGAAAAAAGAAAGGCAGTTGTGTTCTCAGAGGAAGAAAAATGCTTTTTCACTTATTACTGCTAATTAATGAAAACTGAAAAAAGGTCTAAATTATCTACATTTTAAAATTTCCTCTTGTGATAGAACCCAGTTACTGAACTATGTAGTCCAAAACTTGACAAGACCAAGGAAACTCCTGATTTTAACAGGTTCTGAATTAGTAAATATATGCTGATGTAAGATGTGCTGGGTGCTGAATGAAAACAAGTATTTTAACTTCTATTCCTCACTTTTTTATGAAAGACTGTCCCACATCTTCCAGCAGACCCACTGTGGTGGTTAGCAATTTTTGATAAAGGGGTACCTTTAATTTTTACATTTCAGATTGATTTAGCAGCAACAGATAATCTCACCTATTTGACAGCAGTTTCCTGACTGAAAACCAAGAAATTTAAACTGCAAAGAGAACAAAGAACCGCATCATAAATCTCAACACGGAAAAGAAGAGAAACATGTATTTTCCTGAAGGACAGTGCGTGTGCTGAAGGCCTAATCCCACCAGTGAACATCCTGTTAAACCTTGCAGAGCAGGAATGATTCATTTGCTGGACTAGTACCTGGTTCTACTTGTCAGCTCTGCCCTCATGCTGCAACAGCAGCAGAGTTTGTCCAGCCATCTGGGGCAGCATGGACACGAGCAAGGTGAGCCAGCCACACAGGGGAGGATTTGTGTCATACTGTGATTTGGTTTTGATTTTCCTACAGGTCCCACCTAGCAAGTATGAGTCCTCTCTGTGTCAAAAGCTAGTTCTAGCAATCTAATAAAACGTGGTTTTACAAAACTGAGCATCCTCAGTGGGCTGAAGGGTTTTGAGTAAATGTGTGACAGAATATCCAGACCAGAGTCTGTTTAGGGTCCTGTCACAAGTTGCATAGTTGAAGATGTAAAAGTAAACAATGAGCAGACAAGGTGTCACTTTTGTCCCAAGTAACAATTTCTTAAATAGATACTAAGTAAATCTTCGCAGAATGCTGAGCATATATCTGCAGTTTCCTGATTTGAATGTCTTTTTCAAGCAGTCAATATAGATATAGATATTTATATAATTATGTTTATTTAGCAAGTTCAAGGGCATGTTAATTGGCTGAAGGGAAAGGAAGGGAGAAGGGGAGACAAGCGAGGAAGGGTTTCATGATGCTGTCTGATCCAATTTTTTCCTTTTTTCCAATAATGGTTAGTGTGACAGTGTCATGTTAGAAGCTTATCCCTCAGCTGCTGAAATGCACAGGCACTGGAACCAACACATAAAGTACATCTCAATACAAGTTATTAAAAGAAAAGAAGCTTTCAATTATAGTAAATTAAATCAGTTTAGTGAGAAGGTGTTAGAAAAATGCACATAATATATCTGATTATGTACTCTCGTTCCTACAGTACTTTGAAAGCTGACATCTTTGTTGGCAAATTATCCATTAGAATTTAGAAACAAAAAGTGTTCAAACTGGTATTTGAAATAATGACTCAGATTTCTTGGTCACACCTTTATTGCCATTTACATGTATTGTACATGTATTTACCTGTTTTACACGTATTGTAAAGAGAAGCTGTGATGCTACTCAGTAAAATTAAAAGCCTTCCCCATTTTTTGTAAAAAATCTGTCCAATAAAAAATGTGCAATGAAAATGGATCACTTAATCACCGTGTTATCAAATCGCTGTGTATTCATTGTCATACTTGCAGCTGATAGGCTTGAAAATGGATGGATGTCCATTATTTATGTTCTCATCTGGGTAAACGGGTGTATTCATTTCAGTGTCATGCCCAAATTTGGATTTAGGAATTCCAGCAGTCATTTACAGAGAAAACAGGATATGTCTCATAAAAAAAGAAAGTCACAACCCTTCCCCCAAAATAGAATAGAATAGATAGACTATTTCAGTTGAAAGGGTTCTATAGCATCACCTAGCCCAAATGCGTGACCAGATGAGGACTCACCAACAGTTAAAGCACATCATGAAGGGCATTGCCGGAATGTCCCTTAAACACTGACAGACTTGGGGCATCAACCACCTCTTGGGAAACCTCTTTCAGTGTTTGACCACTCTCTTGATAAAGTAATGGTTTCTGTTATCCGGTCCAAACCTCCCTTGGCTCAGCTTTGAACCATTCTCACATTTCCTGTCACTGGATTCCAGGGAGAAGAGATCAGTGCCTCCCTCTCCACTGCCACTCCTCAGGAAGTTGAGGAGAGCTAAAAGGAGGCACTTTCCCCTCACTTCCTGAGCTTTCTTCAGTGCTTTTTTCTCTAATACTTTTCCTCATGTGGGTGGAATTTCAAGAGTGAATGGCAGTTCTGTCCTGCTTGGATAAAAACGTTTGATAAATATATCGTCTGCATCTTTCAGCATATGAACAGTTAATAGTGTTAGCATCTAACTAATCAAAATCAGACTTCACAGACCACAGACATTAATTTATACAGGGGAAACCTAAGACTTCTTGTAGTGTTAGTGTGTCAGATAGACTAGGACAAGAACGTTAAATGTTTTCTAAGGGGATAGTTGAGTTTCTTGTGAGCTACAGATGAATTCAGGTTTGTTCTCAATTCCTAGTGAAACACTTTATGATATCAGCAACAACCCTAGTGATTAAGGAAAATATCAGACTGATTTTTTGTCGTTACCTTTGTGCAGTGTCTTTATGTGACATGCAAGATCCCTGTGAGAAAAGGGTTCATTTTAAAAGTTAGAGTTTTATTTACTTTTTCTTTTCCTATTATATTTTCTCAATTACTTGATGTTTTTTTCTGTCCTAATTCATTCATTCCCTCTATATTTTATTCAATGAAAAAGTCTCCATATCTCCCAACAGTTTTGCCTCCTTTCCTTCTGTGGTATGTACACTAAAATAATCACTCCTAAGACAGTGAATATGGTTGCTAACAGAACATCATCGGGCTTTAGAGCTAAATATCACAATGAGGTTAATGACAGATGGGAAATGCTCATACATTGCAGTCATGGTTTCAGTCTGTCTGCAAACACAGTTTGCATTGCTTTATGTTTTGCTTTGAAAGAACCTCAACAGCTTGGGTTTCTTTTTAAGGTTAAGGTTAAAACCTATGAAATCTGAATGTACCATTGCGTCAATAGTGAAGCAAAGCAAAGAAGCACGTATGTCCTGTTGTATGGGTATCTGATTTTCCTCAGCTGAAAGCTCAAGCCAGAGATGTAGATTGTTTTTTGGTTTTGTTATTCATTTTTTGAGGTTTTTTTCACCGTCAGTCCAAAATTCTTGGTTTACTACATTTTTGTCAGATATATAACACTCCTATTTTTCTGAAAAACTGTCATTTTCCATCAGAGGGAGACCTGCACTCCATTAATCTACCACATCTAGGGAGAGGTCAGGTGTGAGCCCAGCTGCCTGGCAGCAGGAGGGCAGGTCCTCATGGATGGCTTTGGCACTGTTGCACTCAAACCCATCCACATCACTTGGCACAGCTTGGCTCAAGAAAGATTTTATGCCATGTGTAGAAGCATAAGCACACTGCCTTCCAGGCCACCTCCACATAGGTAATATTTTTTTTTCTGCACTCTCTGCAGATATCTCTCCACCTCTGTCTCTATTTTCCCAGATCTGCCTAGCCTGGGTGAGAAAGATTTCTCTTGCACTTTCCTTGTTCTGTCAGCAGGTCTTAGAGTAGGCAGCCTACTAATGCCAAATCCTGGTTTTTACTATAATAGCTAGCCTTAAAACATTCAGACCTCAAGTTTTTCAACTATCAGTAAGTGGAGTTAAAAAAAACCCAAGTACACCAATTCTTGGAAGTGTTTGATGACATGATATGCCTGTTAACACATGATGTACTGCACTGCTGTTCAGAAAGCAATGTGTGTGACACGCAACAGATGCCCCATAGCCAACCCTGAGTAAACTTTGCAAATGTCTAAGTGACTGCCTAAGCCCAGATATATCTATTGCTTTGCAGCCCTAGAGAAGAATTACCAAAAGAGGTCCAAGATGACATAGCAGCTACTGGCAAGTATACATGGGCTTAAGTCAGAAGGCAGAGTCTTGAGATCAGTGCTCCTATTCCTCTAGAACTCTTAACAGGCTGCAGGAAGAGAGAGTTCTAATGAGTACTGATGAGATGAAGAGGGAAAGAAGAAGCCAACCCACCTCCTTCAGTAAGCTGTTAAAAGTTCTTCCTTGCTGGGGTTGATGGACATTTATTGTTATAACATTACACAGGGAATGGGCATATGAGTTTAATACTCTTAGAAATATAATAAGATCTCTCCAAACCCGTACAAAGAGGTCCTTTAAGGATAGCTAGCATGTCTTACATTCTTGGTGCACACTGAGGGGTTAAGAAATCAGCATACTCTGTGGCCACAGAGATCACATGGGTAGGATTTCCCCTCAAGAGAAGTATTTAGTCCACCCCAGAATGGAGCTTGCATGCACATTAACATCTCTGCAGCATGAACAATAGTAGATGAGGACCCTGGCAATAAACAGGGAGTGGGCCAATGCGACAGAGTAAACATATCTTTTGCGTCTGCAACGTTCAGTAACATTCCACAATTCTTCTCTTCCGTCTTGTCCAAATGAGCTTCTTTTGGCTTTAAGCCACTTCTCCATGATAATGTCAATGGCTTTAGCAATGCTAAACAGGCTGTGCCTGTTATCTTCACATCTTTTTTTTTTTGCATTTTTTCATTGTTACAGCTGCTCAGCCAAACCATCAACAATTTATTTCCGACAAACTAAATTGAGCCAATAACATTGTAATCCAGTATAAACAGAGAAGCAGTTGATTCCAATTAGGCAAAAGTTTCAGTGTTTCCAGGCTTGCAGCCAGTTTGTGGTTTATGAAATTTAACTAAGTTATAGCTTAATCAGTTTGCTACTAAAAAAAATAAGTTCTAGCCAACAATATCCTGATGATAAAGGAGTATCAAGGATAAAAGAGGAATGGATAAAAAGATCTTGGTGATGATTTTTTACAGTAGCCATACCCAACCACTGACAGTAGGGAATCACAAAAATAAGAACTTTACCATTCTATAGGTGAACCAAGCTGCGTTACATCAAGCAGCAGGAACAAAGTTACGAAAAAGTCTGTCTTGCTGTTACTTTGCAGTTACCTCGATGTGGAAAAGAAAGCAGCCAGGTAGACAATTCTCATAGAAATATGCTCCAAGGCTAGTGCTGTAGTTAAGGGAATGAATACATTTGGAAAGCTATGGCAATCATTCAAATCCTGAAAGACAGGATTAGTGCTGGAAAATCTGAGAAAAAATATAAGAGTCTAAGTGTTTTAGAATCAACATACAAATATGGAAATGAAGGTTTAATGTTAATGAAGTTAGGAAAGACTGAATAACTCCTGATGATACTCTTGAAGAACCACACTGCATACTCTAAGGTTTACATCATTACAGAATACCAACTATGTTTTTCAGATTGTAATATGGGCAACACTATTGGCATAACAGCTGGATAACAATTAAAAAGTGTGGGGTTTATACTCATGCAAAATTCATCACTACAATGTTGCTAATATAGCAAAATCCAAATGAAAGTCCTCTTCTTTCATAGCTATTTTTTTGGCAGCACTATTCTGACAGTTATAAAAAGATGCACAGAATAGGCTGTGCAAAGTTTAGAAGGACTACTCTAACAACCAGTACAATATGGAAAATTTGAGAGCAGTTTAATCCGGTCATCTTTCTTTTTCTTTTTTTTTTTTTCCGTAGTTGTGCATTTGGAACATATTGCCCAGAGGAGTGTCCCTCACTGGAGATATTCAACAATTGCCTGGAAGCAATCCTGTGCCATGTGTTCTAGGATGACCCTGCTTGTGGACCCATAGAAGTAGGGGTGGACCCATTCTGTGATTCTGTGGGTTGTCCAGTGCGTAATATTTCTGTCTTTCAGTTCCTGGTAATCTCCGAAAGACACAGAGAGGCTGAACCCAAAGTGGAACTCGACACTTAAAGTGACATTTAAGGACATCTGCAAAATGCAGACATAAAATGAGACCTTAAAGCCAAAGACAAGATTTGTGACAGCGTAAGGTTGTCCTGCTTTTCTCAGTGGATGGTCAGGGCTTTCATTCAGAGAGGAGACCTGTGAGATCAGAATTTGCATCTAAGCAGCTCACTCTCACTTCTGTTATTCTGTGCACATAGAGAACATCTATTGAGATTTTAAGACATTTTGGGTCAAACTTTTATTGTGGATCAATAGTTTTTTGATTGTTGGACAAAGTAGAGAATATCAGAAGGTTAAGTCTATCATCTAGTGATCAGAGATGTTCACAGTGCCACAGAAAGTCAGGTGTGAACATACATCCATATTAAAGTGAAAAAAAAAAAAAAGAGAGAGAGAAAGAGAATGACTGAGAGAACTTCTTCAAAGAGTGTGCAGGATCCACACAATTTGTCCATATTCGAGAGACCTGTATTCAAAGTTTTCCTCTAAAGTGGCCAGAATATAGTTTTAAATAAATGTTCCTATCCCTGGGTGCACCACTGGTAATAATTTAAGAGTGCAGTTAGTTTTCCTCATTCAAAAAAAGGGGTGATAAAATCTAATCACCTCTCAGCAGACAAGAGCTCATATAGAGTTCAGTGTGGCTCCTAATGATCCCAAAGTAGCCAAGATAAAGCCCCAGTTTTCTTGCTGGCTTCCACAATTCCAGTTCAACTGTGTACTGTATAGATTGCTTGTAAGGTGAACTCAGCTGAGAGCCAAAGGCTGCAATTGTCTATCTCTCTTTTTCACGAGCACAACTGCAAATCTCACTTTCACAGCATACATCTCCAAACAAATTTGAGTGAGTTCTGAAGGTCTTCAGCACTGGTAAAAATTATGATTAAACTCAGCAGGAGAAATGAGAACAGGAAAATGTGATATATTAGCAAAGAAATGAGAGATTAAAAAATAGCAAGAAAATTTTGTCCATGAAAGGAAATCATAGCCGTCTCAGGCAGAATTTATAATATACGTTTGTGAGCATTTGTAGTAAAGGATTTATCTGAAAAATTAATAATAAATTCATTTTTTATTTCTATAATTAATCACGAAACTATTTATAAATTTAACAAACAATTTAGTCAAAATCAAATTTCATCTTAGATTGAAAAGACTCATGAGGCGCGTTGACATGTTTATTCTGCCTTACAGCCTGGGAAACAAAGGGACAAATTTCGCTTGTGCAAAGAATTCATGTTCATCCTGGGGTCCTGGAGGTAAGACCGACACCATCAGCACTCTCCCCTTTATATCAAGTTCTTCTTTAGGAGACGTCATCCAAGCTGAAAAGCACCTCCACCTTTAGGTAAGAGGACTGTGTGTTTGGATAGCCACAGCACAATCTGCAACTCCCAGATTCAGCATTCAAATTAACTCTGAAGGGTGGACCAACTTTACCTAGGTTCCTTAAAACGTACACAAAGTAAACTCAGTTCCTTGTTAAATAAACCTACAGTGAGAAAGAAAGGAGAAGTATCATGGATTTTAAGTAGATTTTCTTCATTGTTAGGACAAGAACAGTTGGTGTACATTATAACAGCTTAGGAGCAGCTTCAATTGGTCCTCAGCTGGTCTTGCTGCAGGAAAACCCTTTGATACCAAGAAATAACAATAAGCTAGGTTTTAGTCTTTCTGCCATGATGTTTACCTCCTCTCTGTCCAGTACACGGTAAAATACATTGTGTAGGATTTATGAGTGCTCTCAAATATTTTCTTGTTTTTCCTGTGTTGCAATCTCATTATATTGAAGCAGCTATAGAAGGGTTATTGTACAGCAGTGGCCCACATTTCTTTTAAGTAAATTTCCTCCAAGTCTCCAGATTCAATGTGAAAGAACAGAGAAGAAAACAACTTAAACTTACAGGCAATGCTGGTCAGAATTTTTATTGTTTTCATCCCATTCAGCAACCCCATTGAGAAAGGTTGCCACATTCAGCAAGAACATCTACAGAAGTCACTTTGTCAACTACTGTTATGTAATATCTAATTTATCTAGCTGAAATACCTGAGGTAAGGCTTAATTTAGGGCTTCCTCATTCTTCCATAAAAGATGTTATGAGAGTAAAGTGGCATCAAATGAAAGCCTGTATCTGTACTTTAATTTAAAATTTGTGTGTGTGTAATTGCTTCAACAGTGCACCAACAAATCTGTAAGTGCAGTTTGAGTAAATGTTATAAACCTAAAAAGAGCAGCTGTTAAATCTCTTAACATCTGTAAAGCTTCTTTTAAACACTGGGAAACTTGCTCTCTCTCATGATTAACTCTTTGTTGGGTAATGTGATATAGAGTGGATACACCAACTTGTGGGATTTTTTTGATTTCAGGAGTTATTTTCCCACTTCAGTTGAAAAATTATTTTTTCCTTTTGTGAGGCCATAACCTAGCAGCGGTAGAAGTAGTCTACACATTTTATTTTCTGAGAGAAGTTAAAACCATGCTTCTAATATATGTTTTGCCTTATTTAACATTATATATGATCACAATTGTTCTAAATGTTTGAAAAAGATCTAGGGAACCAGGGAATATATGGAAATAATAAACAGGGTGATACCAGTTTATTAACATTACTTAGTTTTAGTAAGGCTTTAGATAAAATTACTGTTTATTTCCAAACAAAAATCTGTGTACCTTGAGAAACAGAAAATCAGAATCCTTTTTGGCACAGTAAGTCAACACCAGAGTCAATACCTTTGTTCTTCATTTATCGAGATCTACCTCTCAACAGTGAATTATGAGACAATATAATAAATCTACATCAAACTGTCTTTACTTTTATACAAACTGAGTCTTACTGTGTCAGTCTTGTCAACACTGCTGAATATTAATGGGAATAAAGTTAATTGCTGGGTGTAAAAAGGTCTGATGCAGTCAAACTGAAAGAAAGCACCTAACAGAAATCTGTCAATTTTGACAAGCTGTAATTTATTTCTACTTCATGATATGTGCCGACACTTTTCAAACCTTACTCTAGTCTTTACCATAAATTGCAATTATTATAATTCACAGCGACATTTGACACAGAGGTTGGGACCTAGTTTACCATATATAAAAGAGTTTATATCTCAGGGAATTCACTTGCAAACTCCAGCATATATTTCTCATTGTAAATCCAATTGTTTCCACTCACACTGAACATGCACAGTAAATTTTGTGACTTGCACTGCTTAAGAAAAAAAATAACACATTGCTTTAGCTGAAATACAAAGTGTTTATGACAAAATATTTACAGATATTTAAAAACTAAGATTAAATTTCAGTGTGACTGTACAATTATTAGTCAGTTTTATAATATTAGACACTGGTGACATATAAGCCTGATGGATTTTTTTGAGTATTTTTATAACCAGTCAACATTAGTTATAATAAATGTTGTTATTGGTACCATCAACAGCATAACAGAAGTTAACTCAGTTTAGTCTCTGAACTTTTGCTCATCTGTTATTCAGTAGAGCTTATAAGAAAGGTGTTGATGAGTATTCAGTTCTTGGACAGAAGAAAAATTCCCAAGATGAGTTAACATGGTGAATGTCTCTAGATCTATAACCCTCGTTTGAAGTCTGTGTTTATTATGAGCCTCATCATTTCTAAAGCTTAATAACTGTAACTTGCAAATACAAATATCTCTGTTTAAAATTATATCAATTTTTAGAAAAGATCACAAAGATTGTAAAGTTCATCAGATGATGCAGGCTATAAGAAGAAATACGCTTCCTCTAAAACATCAGACTTTTCAAAAGATTTAAAATTCTTCAGAACACTCTAATTTTAATAGTAGCACCTGTGAGTTGTGATCGCTGTGTATACTTTTAATTAACTACACAGCTTTATTCATCTTGACTGTACCTTTGCCTTCTCAGGCCAATATCTCATCACTAAGTAACTATCAATGTTCTTCCTGCCATAAAAGTACCTTCTAAGAGAAATATAATCTGCATTTTCGCAAAACCTCCAAATTCCCATTTACTGCACTGAGATCAGAGTTAGGACTTTCTTCCGACTTCTCTAGACAATTGCATTAACAGTCTAGAGACATTTAGAGAACCATAAACAGACAAAACAACAACATTAATAAATAATAATAATAATAATGATAGTAATTATAATAATAATTCTTTCACAGGGAATAAAAGAAAGATACCTATGTAAGATATCCACATAGCTTCTTCTCTCAACAGCGCACATTTGCAGTTGCTTCTAAACCAACAACTGGCTTTACTGAGAAACTGGTAGAGACATCCACAGTATCAGACCGGGGAAATCATACATGGAGGACTAGATGAGGCTAAGACATTACATGTTTTTTGTTACCAAGGCTTCGGGCTTTCTGTGGATTCCTACCATGGCAGAGCACAAAATAGTAAGCTGAAACCATTACTAACACAAGTGTGTCTATTTACATAGATAAATGATAGATGTCAAGGAATGGTGTTAGAGGAGAGGAAGTAGGAATGTTTTTTATCAACCACACGGACTTAATTCAGAAAAGTTTAGGGTTAACAGAGGAAGGGAGAAGTACAGAATAGTTTACAATGTTTTTGATATAATTTACTGATATGATTTTTTCAGTAAAAACTGTAAAGGGAAGGTTTATGAAGCTAGTATCGTTTGAGTCAAAAATGCTTGTTAGCCAGAACCCTCTCTGTCTTCCATTCCTTATGAAGCCATTTGTTTTTTATCAATACAAGAAAACAGAAAAAATAAATGTTCTATATACTGCAATTCTCTACAAACATTTAATTATATACAGGAAGAGCGTCTTGATTTGTTTGCATGATAAAGAATATTAGTTTTTGACAGAAATATAATGGAATAACACTGTGGTGAAATTATATCGCCTTAGTGGCCATCTCTATTGTGCATTTCTCTGTGAATTTTATTTGAAATACTGAAACTGTCTTACAATGAAGGCATTTGAATGCTTTTTTCACCACATCTTTTTCTAAATGGTGCTAGAACTATTAAGATTTAAAAGTTGCGTATTGAATATGTTCATGGTTTACATCATTATTTTTAGACATATAGACAACAATAAGAGGAAAGAAATACTGTAAAAAAGACATCAGGAGAAAAGCCGTATCTGCAAATTCAGATTAATGTATGAGTTTTAAAAAATAATAGAGTATTCCAAGGAGGATTCTCCATTTCATTATTTGCAGTACTCCACTAGAACTTCAAGTTTACCAAATGGATGAAAAGCAGTGACTTGGGTCACTGCATGAGAAGAGTAATATCTAAAAGCATTTTTTTTTGTCTTTACAGAAAAATGAATATTAAAACATGGAAAATGTTAACCCTGTGATTTAGGGTAGGGTTGTAGCAAAACTTTAGTGCAAGTTACGTTATAATCTCTCTATTATGTCATTCTGAGTATCTGTTGTGCCAAGTACCCATTTAACCATGTGATTAGGCCAAGGTTTCTACAACCTCTACCAAAGATACTCATGAAACAGTTCCCCTATGGCAAACGAGCAGAAGCAGTACATTGCAGGATTAATACATTGAACGTCCTCCCTTTCTGAATTATTTCACTTGAACATGCATATACTTACTGAAATCCAGATTGCTTAGAATGTAAGTCCCTGAAGTATTGTCCTTCTTAGCTAAAGGATCTGGATGAAACATTTAGAGCTGATTCTGGTTTAATTACCATGATCTTAAATCATTTCAGCAGATACTTGTAATAAATCCCTCCATATAAAAAAGCTAGTTATAGCAGCTACTTGTCTGGAATTCATTATCTTATCCCACTGCCTACTGAGCATATATCAGAATAAAAAAAAATGATAAATTATGTGTTCGCTAGAGCAATAGCGTGTCAAAGTTTGGACTGATGTAGCACATAACACATCTCTTCCTCACTAGTTGGCCCTTCCAGCTGTGGTTGTGAAACATGCTTATTGTAATAAGGTAAAGGCTCCACGTTTTTTGATCCTGAAAAGTGTTGTTTCTGAGAATTCAATCTTATTATTACCAAGAACTTCTTTTAGTCATAATTTCTTAACACTTAGGGAATTAAGCAGAGAATTCAGCATTTGTCCATGGGATCAAATCTACTATACATAAACACCTTATAAATCTGCCAAAAGACATAAATCTGAACAGCAAGACTTTTTTTTTTCTAGACATGCTAGGAAATGTCAGGCTTTTAATATGGGCCTGGCTTGTTTTCAGGCTCATCTTTTTGTTAAGGCAGAACTGAAAGCAAAAGCCTTGGAAGTAGTTAGAAAAACAGCGTAATCACCAAGACACCATTATCCTGTCTCTTGTAGCTTTTATATTTGTGCTTCTCAAAGCTATGGACAGCAAATTACTCATGTGATACCTGAGCTGCATAAAGAAGATTGAAATCTGGGCTGTTAATGATCTTTTTACTGTGTTTAGGCGTTTCTCTGTACAAGCTCACATGTAGCTCGGATGCTGGGTGTCTATATTATTCCTAGGTATCCAGCAAAATAAAGAGATGGAAAGTGTCATTCATCTTAGATACACTACTGCTGAAAGAAATCTTATTTCTGTATGAAATGTTTTTTGAAGAAGGAATTGGTTTTCTAGGGCACCAGGTACAACTTCCAGAAAAATATTAGGTTCCTCTTTATTTTTTGGTAGTAAGTGACACACATTACTAAATACCTTAAACAAATAATCAACTTACATGAAACAGAGATTTTGGCTGTTAAGGTGGTGATTAATGAGAGTATAGACAGGTAAATTATTTACTCAAAACATGATTTTCCAGGTAGTATTTTTATGCTTAATTTTAAAAAAAATGCTTTAGACAGAAATGAAATGTATATGATAAAAGATCACTATTCTTATTTGGCTAAAGACAAAGCATTTTTTGAATTTTTGTTTGTCATTTCCAGATAGAACTTTTTACCACAAAATTCCCCCAGAAACTCCAGAGAGATAGGAAAAATATCATAATCACTGATATTACAAAGCTGGAGATTACAAGATATTAACTGGTGTGCTCAAAGCCACACGTGTGGGAGATCTGGAAGCCAGTTTGGGGATATAGGCTTCATGTTGTGCATCTGACTTCTCACTTCTCTTCTGATGCCCTTTTATTAACCAGGTGAATGCAGCTGTTCCGGGATGACATTGCTAATTCCAAAAATTATTTAGCACTCATTAATTTTCTTTGATCCTTTATCACCTACACATGTTGGTGAAACATGTGCATGGAATCAATATTATTTTTATCCTTTTATCATCTTATAGATAGCACATAACAGACGGAAGTGAATCTGGTTCTGAATGGCCTCAAAAGGAGAAATCAAAGACAAGGCTGATTATGTTCTACTAGGTGCCTCAGGAAAAAATCTTTTCTGTGGAGCCAGTCCAGAATGCGTATTTTTCAGGCATAACTGTAAGGTCAAAATCTGATTTAATCTATTATAGTATTCTTTAATCTGTTTATCACATCTGTTACATACAATTTTCTCACCAATTTATGACTTTGGAATGCTTACCGAAGTCTTTAGGGAATACGTTATAAGTAGCTTTTTTTTTCTTTTTAATTTGACCAATCTCAGTTCTAAGTACCTTTTTGTATTTTCTTAACTCTTAGAGGAGTTTTCGGATCTTCAGTCAAGGATGAGCAAAGAAGACATGCAGTGCAGGTACCAGACTTCTCAGTAGTGTGCTCTCAAGGCTCCTCTGGGCATTTCAATTTATAAAATAGTGTGATCGTACATTCCAGCAAATACATAGCTCATTCTAGTAGAACACCTTGACGAATAAATCAATTTTCAATTTTTAACTTCCTCTATTAGAAAAGGTACCAATAATCTCTTCTTTCTATCCTGCAAAGGTTTAATACAGAAAACCTCTGCAAAAAGAATAAAAAAGTGGATTATCACTAACTGAAATGGTTATAGGAAATCCTGTCACACTGCCCCAATTTCTTTCTCCAAGAAAACAAGATTAACATTGAAGACCTTCGTAGTATTTTGATAATTACATTAAGTAATAACAATATTTATTTAGGAAATATTTTTAGGCAACTCCCCTAAATAAAAAGAAATTTTTAAAAAGAATTCATCTATGGCAATCTCAAGAAATCACCTTTTTTTTTTTTTCAAGTAAAAGGCAAAGTAACTTAGCAAAACCCATGGAGAATTACAGGGTTAAAGGTAGACAGCATAAAACCAAAACTGTGCTTTTTTCTACTGATTTTTTTTCCCTAGAATCCAACCCCAAAGTTACCAAACAGGACAACCTAGGATATTGAAAGGAAAGGAAAAAAGTTATTCACTCCATGAACAGACATACAGTTTAACTTAGTTCAGTTTATTTCAGTTCAGAAGAAATAATAATTTACATGCATGAAGTTAATGGAAGAAGCATTTTGTTTTGCTTCTCCTCTGATTTTAATAAATGCAACTGGTAAGACACTTGCACGCTTAGGAACATCTCACGCATTAGGTCTCCATGATGAAAAAGTAACTTCAGCCATTTACAGAATAAAGTGATTACAGAACCTTTTCAGAATATTTGTGGGGAATCAATTGAGTAGATAGTAGTGAGCCCTTTTTCTATTAGGTGGCAGAAGTTGCACATCTGTGGGGAAGCCAATAGCACAGAAATCTGCCTGACATAAAGTAAAAGAGCAGCTCTGACAGGGAAATGTAGAATGAGCATATGTCTGCTCCACACGGATTTTAAACTTGGGATGACATTTTCCTTAGAAAAAGAAAAGCGTATTTTAATATTTCCTCTTTTGCTGTGGACTACCCGCATCACTGCTTGGAATAATGTGCAAAACATCCTTCAGGGCAGCATTTAACCTATCTAAATGCAGAATGATGAATTTGGAATACTATCAAAGCACATACAGAATAAAGGAACAATTCTGTTTCAGCAGCAACACAAGAGACCTGTTTTTCATTATGCATGTGAAGTGTTTAATTTAAACTGGTAATGGTTAACCAGGTCTGGCCTCGAGCTACGGAGATCTGGGGAAAACATCCATAAACAAAATCCCTTCTATTGCACTTCAATGTTTTCTTCTCTGAAGTCAAAGAGAGAGAGTAAAAGTATTTTTGGAAAATATGAAGATCTCTTACGTGAACTATCTTTCTCCCAGAATGTGCAGTGAAAGAAGGTAAAAAGTGTATAGCTCATACTGAGAAGCCTGGTAGCCTTAGGGTTACTGTACTAAAATTGTAAGGAATGCCTTACAATGGAGTTTGGAGTTAGAGGTCATCAGGGGAGCATACACAAAGCATTTATGAAAAAGGTATCTTAGATGTCTATGGTTTACAGATGTTTAGGTGCATGCGGTTAGCTTTGTACAGAGGAATCCCAGCCTCACCATGGGGCCTAACTGCATCTCTCCAATTAAGGGAGTTTGCCATTATTTGGAAGGCAGGGTTACGTATTTTATTAATAAATGACACTATTAAAATGTATTTATAATTCACAATAAATGAGTTTATTTTAATAAACAAATAAATGTTACTTCAATAAGAAAATAGCTAATATAGAATCCAGGCCCTGTGTATGCTTGCAAAATTAAACTAGCATATATACAGTTCAAACAGAAGGCAAAAGTTCAAGATCTTCTTTGCCTAAAGCATTTATATTTTCCAGTGAGAGTAACTATTGTCCAACTCTGTCTGTTAATGGCATACAGATTTCAAATATTTTCTATCCCAGTGTGAGAAAGAAGAAATTTAATTTTCAAGGGACTGAAAATTAATTTTACTGCGTAATCATTCTCTAGTAAAGCTATAAAATATACTGATATAGGTAATTAAACTAAAAGAAATCAACAGAGAAGAAGAAACATATATAATTTCTTGCTTAGCAACAGTTCTAGAAAAGCATGACAATTTTAGCCATAAATTACTCAGAATGTAATACTTTGAGAGTACCTTAATAATGGACAATAAAAGTGATTATTACCCAAAATTAAATGGTATTCAGTATTATAGTCTTGTAAAAGAATCTTCCCTGGGAAGAAAAGGTTTATTTCCATTATCATCTTTTAGGAATTCAGCAAAACTTCCTGGATGACAACTACTGACCTTCTTTGTTTTCCTTTCAGGCCTGTCATGGTTTGTTTAACTATAGATTTAAAAAAAGGTAAATAGACATTTAATTATTTCCCTTCCTTTTCACAGTTTGATCAGATGGAAACCTAGCTTACCAAACAATTGATATTAGACTTTGTTTTTAATATGCAGGCAAAGTACTGTTTCTCATATCAAAATGGATCTTGGAAAGTCTTATTTCTTGGAAGCCATAACTAATCTTTTTCTTTCTTTCTGTTCCAAGTACTTTTGAATTAGTAAACCAAATTAAATGATGTTTTAGTCAAACTGTCCAAATCCAGTGGCAACAAAAGATAAATGCACATCTTCATGTTTTAAAGACTTTGATTTTTAAGCAGCGCAAGTGACAATGCTGGAAAGAAATTACTGTGATTTATGGGACCAGAACTAAAAGTCAAGAAGAGATGAAAATGGACGTAATGTAATTTACCAGTTTCTTAAAAATGAGACCCACATCAGGAAAAACACTTTAATAGCAACAAGACCACTTGCTTATGTAAGTGTAATTTTAAAATACTATAACTATTCTTTTCTAAAGAAGTATAAAAGTAAGTATCTGAAAATTATTTGTCCACATTCAGTTGTACACACTGTACAGATCATGAAATGGATGATCATGTGGAATGGGTCAGGAAAAACGGCAAAGGTTTTTCTTACACTTGATTCTTAATACTTTTTTAGATTAATTTAAAATTAATTAATTGACAATCTGACATTTGAGGAGTTGAAAACCTGAGTTAAATTTTAAGACTTCTATTTCTAACTAAAGCAACAAATGAAATAATGCATGTTTAAGTTAATTTAAATTTTTTTTTACTGAAAGAAGTCAAGTAATAAAGCAGTAGAATGATACATGTGCTGGCTGAATAGTTAACATAATACAACTTCAATGCATTGTCCTTGTACTTCCAGTAGATGGCAGGTATAGTACTTCAAACTTTTTAAAAGTCATAAAACTCTTAACTTTTTTAAACAATAATATGCTATTATCTGGGAAATTTTGCTTATAATACAACCCTTTCCATATGTGTCTATTTTTACATTTAATACCATTATGGAAGATATGCCAAGATGAAAAGAAATGTTTACTACAAACACATTAAGTACTGAAAACAAATTATAAATTAAAAAAGATAGAAAGAATGCACTGAATAACATGCACAGAGAACTGTAATGCTCCGAATAATATTCACAATAAAATAAAAGCCCAAGCTGGCAAACTTAAAATAAAAAACTTCATATTTATTTCTCTTTTTCACAAATTTGCCTCTTTTTAAAGCAATGGTTGTATCTTTTTCCATAAAGGAACTTTCAATTTTCTGTTATGTGTCACTGAAAAATTAAGAACCATGTTATGACAGTCAAGCATTTATAAATTCAGAGGTTCGAGCAGTAATGTTGTTGGTTAAACCAAGAGAACATACGTAAGAAATGACGACTCTTTTTTTACTGCAAGATTGAGTTATAAAATCCTACTTGAAGCAGAGGAGTTCCTCCTCTCTCAGAGCACAGAACAGCTAATATTCACCTACAGATTAGGGACAAAACCTTTAATTTTCTTTCCATTGTTCAGTATGTGACTGCATGCCTTGTTCATTGCACACTGCTACAACTTCAAACTACTCTGAATGCTTTGTGTGCTATTTGCTTTAATAGTGTCGTGAATGCCACTTTTTCTTGACCAAGTTTTGGTCAGCTGACCTTCTGATATCATCTCTGTTTTAGAAAGGGGGAAACAGAGATGCTTTGAAATTAAGGTCAAAAATATTTGCAAATGTTCATTGGATTGTCTGATGTTTTTCGGTAGCGGTGGTACCTGTTAAGCATTATAATAGTACAAATAGGTTAAAATGAATTTTTATTAATTTTTTTCAGTCATGAGTGCAAGTTGAATGCAAACAAAGATAATTACACACCTAGTGAGAATTTTTGAGATGGATGGTTTAAAGGAAAAGACTAATATCACACACAAAGTGCCATTAAAATCATCATCTAAATACAATTTTTCAGGCAGGTTTCCCCATTATCATAACAAAACTATATCTTATGTTCTTTCTATTCCATGCCTCATTCCATCCTCTGCACAAAAGAGAACAGCACCTACTTTCTAGTTGTTTTCCGTAGTTGTCCACTGTTTGGTCACACAGCACTGAAAGAAGGAGTAGAGTAATCCCGGCAGCATGTTTACTGTCCTTGGTTTCTCATCTCAAACTCGCTATGTGAATATTAATTATGCTGCCTATTTCCTGTCTTGGACCTCATGTCCCCCAGCTGCCTCTTATTAAATTTCAGTCAGTTTATCTTTGTACTTAGTTAACTCTTCTGTCCTCTAACCAGTATTGGCATTCATTGCTTTTCCTTTATGTTTTCTTTCCATCCAACCTTCTTCCTGGCTTCTTACGTCCAACTGTCTGCCAGACTATTTCACTTCTTCCTCCACATTTCAAGTCAGGCCAAATCATCTTCTGTAGTTCTTATCCCTCCTCCAACCTTCCCTGAAAACAATATATTGGTATCTTGTTTCAATCTTTCTATGTAATCAATTTTGACTTTGATTTTGACTTTGTTTTAGTTTTGGCAATTCATTGCCCATCTTCAACATTCCACAGTTTAGACACTTGAGTCCTTTCTCCTGCCTTTACTGTTGTTTCTTCTAGACTTAGGAGCTCTGAGTCCCTTCACTCCAGTTCTAAGATGCCAGACTTGAATGAGATGTTTTCCTTATTTCTGTTTCCTGAAAATCACAAAACAAGGCATTACACCTTATCATGAAATAAACTAGTAAGAGATGATCATGAACATATCAATTCCTGTTATGCTCTTCAGTCCAGCACCTCATACTGACTCTCTCCCTAAATGAAGAAGCTATCAAGGAAACCTGGCTTTTGTCATGTACTCTACAGTTTGCCTGCTCAGTCCCATGGTGAAGATGACAAAAGTCCAATCTTGTCAGTAATAAGAGGTGTGAGAGATATAAGCAGTGATGAAATCAACATTGAACATTATGAAACATCTAGTGAGCATGTGCAAAGTGACGTTCTCTAAAATCCTGTTACTTGAACAATTTTCCTATTTAAAAGAAATGGGAAGACCTTTTTATGAATAAAATGCTGCCAAATCTCCTTTTCTGTTTATAAATATGTGGGTTGCAAAGCTTTTCAAGGAAAAGATCAGGGAAGTTTCTTTCCTCGGCTTCATTCTTGGAAACCACGCAATTAGTTTTGGCTGAATTACAAAATAAAACAAAATAAATTCTCATGCAAGTGCCAATCATGAAAGACTTTAGTGAAATGAATAAATTAAATAAAGTTCTATGACACAGAAAATAGAAAAGTAACCTTAGTAAAAAGTAGAAAACTAATAGCAGGTGATGATAACCAGGTCTGCATTTAATATGTGTTCATAAAAAGCACAAGGTAGCAATAACTTACAGAAAAAACACTTCTCATACCTTTCCCAGTGTTTCATCTGCACTCTGCCTATTTCCTGCCTTGGCCATTGCACTGAGGTCATAACTTGGATCACAAGAGTTGTTTTGATTTGAGTAGGAGAGTGATTTCTAGTGAAGACAATTAGGACTTTAATGCAACTTTATCTATTTATCAAGAGAACAAAAGTTTTTCTTTTGCACTTAGGAGTTAAAATCTTAGTCTAGGCTGCCATGCCCCAGTTAACAATCAGAACAAAAAGCTGCTTCCAAGCTTGGGGTTCTGTAGCATTTCATTTTTTGCGATACATTTTGCTGTCCCCTCACACACATAGACATAACATGCAGTATAATCCCTTAATTAATACACCTTCAGATACATTTTTTAAAAAACATTGAGGTTTCCTCTAATTATAAATACAATAAAAAAAATAAATACCAATTATACATCCGCCACAACTGCTTAAGTCCTCAGACAGTAGCCACTTCTACAAGAATGTGAAACCAATACTAGCTTGTTAAAAGTGGAACTTCCTTTGATGAAAAGATTTGAGTTTGCACGTATCTTTAAAAATTCTACCTAATCAGTTTTTATTTAAATGGGTTACTGCATATACATGTTACATACATACAGGCTACGCAAAATAACAAAAGGACATCACTCAAATGTGAAAAGGACAGTTTTATTTTTGGATAATAAAGGTGCTCAGTGATCATGAAAGGACATGATTTTTCATTAGAATTAAGTAGCAGTATTAACCTCAGCCATCTTCGTATTTTTGGTCACTTGACTTCACTTCGGAAAAATAATCTCTCCCTGAAAATATAGAAAAAAAGGTGAGCAATAAAAGAACAAAAGACTTCAGAAAGTAGGCCAAAACAAACAATGTTCACTACCTAATAATATTGCAAGACTTTGTCAGCCTGATTCAGTCCAAAGCCTTGAATCTATTCCCTGTGAACATATTACTGTTAAAAAAAAGAGAGAATGGAGCTTTAACATGGCACTCTGTAGTCAGTTTATTTCACAAGTGTTGAAGGCTAGTTGAGAAAGTGGAAAATTTTTGAAGATCTTGTCACATGCTCTAAATATGTCAAACATCTAGAACTAAAGCTTTGAATGCGTATTTAAGGATAACACTATACAACAATAACTTTTTTTTTACACTCCTCTTGCAGCATGGTAGCAGTGAATGTACCCTAAATGCTTTCCCTTTGTTTGATTATCAACTGCAAAGTATTTCTGAGGAACTCATTTCCATCACATTTTTATTCTTTTTCATATTACCACACAGTAGGACCACAACACAAAATTGCAAAATTCTCCTGTAATGGAAATCTTCAATATGTCACTAGTAGATAAAGAAGTAAGCCCCACAGAACATGCACAGTAACACATGACAAAGATTAACACAAAAGCGAACAGGGATATCTGAAGCCAAATTAATTTTTGGAATACCCTGTGTACTTCAGTATAAATATACTGCCATGTAAATTTTCAGTAAATATTATGAGATTTTAAAATTCCTGAAAATTGAAAAAAAACCCCAACCCACCCTACAATGAAAAAAGCCAGAAATTACCTTGTTTGTGTAGTTTCAATAAACTGCAATGGGATACTGTTCAGTGTTACTAGCAATCCAGGGATAAAAAAACCCCAAATAACCACAACCCCCACAAAAGCAGATGCAAAAGCCAAACCCCCAAATAACCCACAAATCACGGTTGTCAGTATTGTGAGTCCTTTTACTGAAAAGCTGCACAAAGTGTTCTTTCCCCCGAAATACTGATCCAGTCTTTTGTCACCTGTTCCGTCAGCAGAGCATAATAAAGTTATTTTTTCCCCTCCAAGCAAGATCTTTAACTGAAATGCTCCGAGCTGCTGCACACGTGTAGGGGAAATGAGCCTGGCCTAATCATTTTTCCTCCTTGTTCAGTGACAAATGCAGCAGAGAGTATCACTACCTCTAGAAGCTCTGCCCAGACAGAGCTGTAAAGCAGCCCAGGGCTTCTTGTTTACATGTAGACGTCAAAAACAAGTTTCCTGTTCTCTAGGGGTTTAGGCCAAAAATCTAATCACAAACACATGCATGGAAGTGGTAGCCATCAGTCTTAGGAAATTAGGTCATTGAATTATAAGGAAAAAAGGTTCTGAAGTAGACATTTACTGGAATTTTCAAAATCTTTATTTGAAAAACAGCAGCTAAACCTCTCTGAAACTGAGAGTGTGACCAGATTAATGAGGCCATTTTGAAAACACTAAAAATTTTTTTAAAAAGCATGAATGCTGGTACAAATTCCCCACACAGTGATAGCAGAATACAGGACTGGAGAACATGTTTATTCAGCATTCTTGTATAGACAATGGAGAGAGACAAGAAGCCCCAGAGGGTGAGTCAGTTCATAAAACAGAGTGCCTCTCTCACCACTGACTATATAAGGCAGCTAAAATAATTCACTTATAGGAGCCTTTGCTAAATCCATTGAGAAACATGGTATTCATCTGAACTAATGGACAAATGGATCTCTAATTTGATGAGTTCAAAAAGTTAAAGGGAAAGGACATAAAGTTGTTCAGTAGTAGTGTGGACCAGATACAGGATTTTGGATAACTTTTCAATAGCATTGGAACAGAGGAGCACTGAAGCAAAAAATCAAATACAAACTAACTTAATGTGCACGACCTTAGATATCTGAGATCTTATTAATTCAATTGTTTCTGAAGTCACTGTTAAACTTTTCCAGAACAGAGATGCTTTTAAGAGAGAGTAAAGAGAAATAATAATTTTCTTGATATTACAAAGGCTGAAATTTTATATATGAGCAACAAATGAGGACAAATGTTCTCACTCCTGAAAGGTTTCAATGTTTTTTTCATGAGAGAATGATAACAGAATGAAGAAAAGAGGCATTTGAAGGGTATGGTGAGCTGACCCTAGCTAGACACCAGGTGCCCACCAAAGCTTCTCTATCACTTCCCTCCTCAGCTGCACAGAGGAGAGAGAATATAAGGGAAGGCTTGTGGGTCAAGATAAGGACAGTGAGAGACAGTTACCATCGCAGGCAAAACAGATTTGACTTGGGGAAATTAGTGCCTATTTTGGCCACATCCACCTGTTTCAGCATGGGGTCCTCCATGATCAACAGGTAGATTTCTACTCACTGTGGACTCCCATGGACTCCAGGGGCACAGCCTGACTCACAGTGGTCTTCGCCATGGGCTGCAAGGGAGTCTCTGCTTTCACACTTGGAGCACCTTCTCCCTCTCCTTCGCTCATCTGGTGTCTGCAGAGTTCCTCTCACATATTCTCACTCCTCTCTTCTGACTTCTGTTGGTGGCATGCAGGTTTTGCCTCCCCTTCTTAACTGTATTACCCCAGAGGTGCTCCCACCGTCACTGCTGGGCTCGGCCTCGGCCAGCAGTGGCTCTGCCTTGGAGCCGGCTGGCATCCATTCCTCTATGAGCTTCCCACAGAAGCAACGCCTGTAGACCCCCTCACTACCAAAACCTTGCCACACAAACCCAATAGGAAGGGATGAGGTTACAATCACCACAGATGATCCTGGCCATGCATTTATTCTTTAAGAATAAATTTGCCTTAATCATCACATCACCATGGATTTTGCTGTGAAATACACACGGGCTTAACTGTTCCTTCAGTACTGAGTAACACTCCTCTGACTTATGGAAGTGATCCTTTTAGGAAGGCTTGGAGCAAATGAAAGAGAAAATAATAGTCTTAATTTTGAATTAATTGCTTGCAAACTAAAGTCAATGAAACTATTTCTCTTCTTACACTAAAGTGCAGTAAATTGTCTGCAGGTCATAGTACTCTGACATAAACCTGGAATCTGCAGGTTTTGCACATAAACTAACCTATTAAATTTGTCTTCACCTCATTGTAACTAATTAAACCTTCAAAATTTCCAGGATAACTATATCCAGCTGCCATGACTTGTCTTACATTAAGGCAATTCTTGTCGTTGAAGCATGCTAACAAATTTTCCTGTGTCTATTATAGAATCTCAAGCCTCACAGGCTGAGATGTCACATAGTTGAATATTTCTATTCCAGTGGTTTTTCAGCCCACATGTTTCAATGCTGGTTTTTTTTTATCATGCTTCAGAACTGGGCAAGATCACAATTTGTACCTTCTGTTTTGGTCAGGGTGTAGTCAAAAAGAATTAAAAATATCTCTGCTCTTTTAGTTAAAAATGGCATGTAAAAATGATATGAATGAGTGTTGCAAAATAAATGATTGATATGACCTCATTATCATTTATTTTTATTGCTAACCACCATTTCCCCCAAGGCAGAACAATACCAGTGTTATGGAGATTTTTGATGCAAAGCAACCCATGTACTAACCTTTGATCAGGAAATATGGTGGTTCTTATTTTATTCTGTATCCCTACAGTTTAATTCACTGCCAGTGAAGTGGTGAATTTACAGAACAAACTGCCAGACAAATGCTACTCTGAGTAGGCTGTTCTTTGCAATATATATATTTGAATTAGAAAGGTCACCTGCATCCAGAAAGAATCCTTAGAACTTTTGAAATCTTTAGTATCAAAAGTAAAAGTGTACAATGTACATAAACACCAGAATCTCATATAAGAATCATGTTGGTATAAAAGCTACAGTTTTCAAGTGCAGAATATTTACAAGATCTCAAAGAACTATGAAATTATTTTCTTTTCCTTTGCAGAAAGATTTTTGTCTGTGGAAATGTCTTTAAGTAGACTACAGTTAAGTCCAATCTATTCTTTAGCCAAGATCACCTAATGATTCTTTTCAAACTACTTTTTAAACATCAGTTTATCATGAACAGACATTAAAATTTGCTATCCATACTTGCTTAAGTGTGATACCTAAGATAAACCCTAACTGGATGAATTTATTGTAAGTTATATTACATGCACATACAATTGTGATTGTTGAAGTCTATTGATCCTCTGTGAATATTTTTGTCATTAAAAATACATAGTACTGTGGAAAAAGAACAGAATAGGCATGCATATCAATGAAAATTTATTTAAAGTTTAAAATAAATTTAAGAAATATTTTTGAAATCCCTGTCTAATATTTATGTAGAGCTTTCAGTGCAGTGAGACTTAAAAAGAAAACATAATTCTATAGACCCAGATAAAACTTTGAAACTACATTTTCAAAATGGTAATAAAACCCTGTCTCTCTTCTGCAAATAACAATATGTTGGATAATGTTCATGAACATCATGTGATTCCTATCCCTCCAAACATTTGTTATTGTATTCTTGAGAGGAGTAAGAGAAGTGGTCTCAGACCTTTGCAATGAAACACTTCTGTGAAAACAGCTGAACTTTATCCTGGGCAGAATAAACTTTTGACAAATAGTTCTGGCGGAAATGTTGAACATCTATCTTCATGAACAGTATACAGGATAAGTAACTCAAGTGATATTATTACAAGAAGCACTTTGTGAGTGTTAACTAGAGAATTCAGAGCTTAATCCAGTTTCTTACCATATATTCAACATAAAGATTTAATTTAATCTAGTGTTATAGATGAAAATTTAAATATGTCAGACTCAGGAAGTATAAAATAGAGGTTCTCACAGCCATTGGCATTGAGCCCCTTTACAGAGGCATTGAATTTTATTGGATCAATGCTGTAAGGATATGCTGCTGGCTACAATGCAGTTAAGTGACAGGTACTGGGAAAAACAAAATTCAAGTTCCCAGCTTCCCCACACTTTTCATATGCTCTTGAATTAACATAAATATTTGTAATGAATATAATATATGGCATTCCACACTGAATTATTTTGCCTTTTGGAAAAACAGATAATTTTTCATCGGAAAGTATCTATGTAATCTCCCAACTACTGACTCAATTTAATGAGGTGCTATATATTAAATGTACTTCAAAACTTTATATTAATAGCTGATATTTTCATTTCCTGGTTCTTATGGTTTGTCTATTGCAAAATGCCTAAAAAGGTAACATATTCTAAACTTTAATTGAAAGCCCTGAGGAGGGGGGATTTGGGTTGATTGAAATGAGAAAAAAAAGTTTTCTGATAATTTGCTTCTCTCTTTTTCCTGCAAGGTCTCTAGAATTTCCAGTAGAGCTTTGTACCTGTACGCCTTATATTTGCTTACTTTGAGATACCATATTGCTGGTTGAGGACTCATAATTTATGAAACTTAACTGAATGTATTTAAGTGTTGTGGTGAATCCAGAGAAGGAACCTTATGATGAGAAACAGCTGCAAGGGTCTACAGCACACAAAGATCAATCACCCTAATATTAAAGATGTGAGTCACTGAAAAAATATAATTAACTATTTCCTAAACCACATCACCTGAGATTAGGTCAAAGTAATACAGACCGGCTGTTTCATGATCCCCTGACCCCAAATGTCATTGCTGCAATTAATATGGACCAGCCAAACACGACCACCTAGAATTTTAACGAACCAAGCTTTAGACAAATGCCTTTGCTACGTCTGCGAGGACTTTACATCTCAGTGTCTTAAAGAAAGAAGATACAGAGTTACCTAAAGCTATTATTTCATCAAATTTCTTACATCAGGTTTATTATAAAGCTCCAACTTGTAACACATTTATGCAGACATTTATAGAGAGCTCTCTGCAATGCTGTGAGCTCAAGTCTGAAGGGAAAGCAGCAGCTGAAGGTTTGCCCCAACACGCACACATGCATGGACAGTCTCCTCCTCAGATGAGAGCATTTTCTTTCATTCTAGGCAGGAGGCAGGTGGGGGGCAAGTGGTTATTGAGTTAATTTGATATTTGTCATATCTAAGTTCAATTCCCTGCTCTATCACAGAACAATGGAGTCCATAATTTATAAGAAATTGTCTCAGCTGTAAAGCACAGTGCACTGGTATGAAATTCAGCTTTAAATAAATTAATTTGTGTCTCTGAAGCTGGCTAACTGCAAAAGTATAACTCTTACATGTATACTATGTTTAAATCAAGACTGTATACCTTTGTTTTCACATAGTATTGTGAAATAAAAATATGCTTCATTCCATGGCACTCAATATGGAAATAATAGTCTTGCTCTGCTTTGCAAAGCTGTAGTAAAAATATACTTCAAAACCAGTGGTGTATTCACAGGGCATAGGATGAACACATGGAACTCATGTTTGGAAGATACGCACATACAAATTTGTTGACATTCTTTGTGGACCTCCAGGGGGAAAAAATGAAAAAAATGTGACTTATTTCTATGTTTGATTTCCATGTGCAGGTTTTTTAAAACGTAATTTTTTTCTTAAAAAATCCTTTATTCTGAATAATATAAACCATGATCAAGATCAGATTAATTATGTACTTTTTTATACTCTTCTATTTGTTTATCTATACTTCTGTCTAATTTCACATTGCTACATTCTTTTATATCCCCAAAAAACATTATTCTAATCAAGTTACTTTTAAGACTCTCTTCACATGCGTCATCATGTCAAGATCCATTAAATATAAGCATAATCAACCACAGTTAGAAATCCGTTTTAAATGTCTCTACTCATTTTATGATTTCCTTGTTTATATAACCCAGGGTGACAATGCTGCAGCATTGTGTAGAGCTTCATGTTGAGACATTTGTCTATTATGACAGGGAAAAGATACACTTTTTTCTCCCTATGATTAAGCCTAAATTATGGTTTAAATGAAAGGGCCTTTTATTACTTGAAGAAGTTCACCAACTAAGTCTTCTTTATGTGTAGTTTTTTTTTTATGTTGGAGGAAGATACAAGAACAGAGGTTTTGTTTTCTGTGTGTATTTAGTTCTATGAGGTTATCCTAAATAAACATGTGATGCAATTGGTGTAAGAGTGAACTTTCATTATTTTCAAGGCTTGTATGGAACAACTTTTAGCGTTCATACAGTACGTAGTGTGCTTACCAGTCTTTTATTAGTTGAAAATTAAAATGAAATGAAATGTTTCTTAATTTGAACCACAAACTGAACAGCTACAATAAGGTAAAGTTAACGTTGCAAGGCAGTGGCTGTAAATGAAGGGAAAATATAGTTTTAGTTATCTTAGAACAGATTCTGCTCAAGTGTTAGGGTCGACTTTCTAAATCTGAACATTCTCAAGTAAGAAACTATGATGTACAACTGTAGTGCTCCTTGCAATAAATTTCTTTTCTGTGAATCTTCTCTCTTTCCATTTTTACCTTCCTCTCTTCTGCAGGTTCCTTGTGATTCCCTGCATCATTCCATTCCTTCATCCTCTCTCCTCCTGTGTAAAATACTAGGTTCCCCCATAATGTTATTCTCAGCTCTGGCTTTTCAGTGTCATGCAGTGAAACCAAAGCAGAAGCAGTAACCAACATCAATAAATATTAAAAGATCTATGACAATTTAGGTAAGAAATCTATTGATTCCCTGTTCTTATAGGCAGTCTCTCTTAACTCATTAAATAATTACAAGTGAGGAAACTTGCACTTAAGAATACAGGAGCAGTTTTTATTGATTATCTTATATCTTTCTCTCAACAATCCCACCTGTTTTACCTGGACCTGTGTGTGGTCTTATTATTCATGCAACAATCATTAAGTAATTTAGGTTAACCATAATTTTAATTTATTCAGATTATATTGGACAAAAAATGATGTTGTAAATATATAAATACCGAATAAAAGTATCAAACCATATAAAAGTATGTTAAAACTAGTCATAGAGGGACTAATCAACCTGGCAAGCTCAGTTAGCATATTTTTAAATATCAGAGCAGAAAGTCAGTAATAATTTCAGACATATCTAGCAGTTATATAAATTTATAGCTCAATTTTAAAACTGCTTGTAAACCTATGTCCTTTCTGTACTATCAGACATTGCTTAGCTCACAAATAAGACACTGTTACCCTTACTTTCTCTTGGCCACTCTGCTTGTTCTCTACTTTGGCTCCATAAGCTTTGGACACAACTGTTGATGGATAGTTAACAGACTCTTTCTTCAGGCTGTATCCACTCACAGAAATACTATAACAATGACAACTATTCCTACAGGTCAAAATCATGCATCAATTACACCACATATATTTGATTCTGCAGCAGCAGTACTTTCATTCCCAGGACCTGATGAAGGTCCCTTCTGAACTGATGAAGAACTTCAATGGTAATGACAAGGAGACCTGGACAGTAGCCACAAAAATATTAGTGTTAAGTAACAGTATAATACCCTCTTGATGTGTAAAAGAACGAAGTTTGTAAATTGGTTATGTTCGTATATATTAATTAGTGAATAGTACTTCAAGAAATTTGCTGTAATAATAAAAAAATAACTAAAATACTGTATAATTGATTTTCAACAGCATACGTATTTTACTAATGAGATTATCAATTTAGTTTCAAGAAAATTACCAAAATGCAGCAAACACACTAGCTGCTTATTGAAAATTATGCCCAGCTAAAAAGTGAAAATCATGCAATAATTTCTGCAGAGGAAATACATATTATATATGATTGGAAAGTATATAGCTCTTGGACCCATAAATTTCGGGTCACTGTAGAATTGTAAGACAGTACCATGCAGGACTGTTTAGTGAAACGGTGGTATGTAAGTGATAAAAAAGTGTCCTTCACACAGGATACTCTATTCAGAAATCACCTAAGAAGTAGCATCAAGAAATTACTGCATTAAACCTGTGCTGTGTCTTCCTTTAGGCACAATGACTACCTCACTTCAGTATCCCCAGAATGGGAAGAGTGTCTCAGCAGTTTTTAGCAGCAATCTTGTTCCAGGCATACTGTGCTCCTAAGAACCAGAGAGCTAGTGAGGACACTTCGTACAAATATGCACAAACAATGCCAAGATACTCATGCTTATCTGAATGTATCAGTCATTCTATCATCAAGCCATAACAAACATCCTCAATGCATACTTTGGGATAAACAGAGCCTGCCCTATCCCAGAATTTTTCAAGTATAGTGAGGTCAGTTTGGTGCACAGAGAATAAAGAAAACCAAAAAAAATCTTTTCCCTCTCAAAGCAGCACGCTTTTTGCTCAAAGAAACAGAGTATGCAGATAAATGCTTTATCCTGCAGTATTTCAGATTCTATTTTAATGTTATCTACCTTGTATGTCCATGATCAGTTTGCCTGGTGATAGGCTTCCATAGCCAGCAAACAGTTTTGCCAGCCTGAACCAGACCTTAACTTCTATTTCCAGGATATAAAAAGAGAAAAAAAATCAGACTCTTTTTCTGATCCATTTATAAAAAATACTACATTGAGTTGTATCAGATTTTTAAACTTGAATTTTAAATTATTAAGCCTACTGTTTTTAAATGTTTTGTCCTAACTATCTACATTTAGTAGAAAGTCGTGGAAGATAATACTCCTTTCCTTTTAGAAATGATGAAGCATTTTCAACAACTGGAAATATTCTTTTAAAAAAACCAAAAAAACCAAAACAACAAGGAAAGAATTTGGGAGATTTACTGACAGTATTCACAACAACCATTTAGATCTTGAAATGTTATCATTTTCTCACAGACATAAGTAGCTTATCGGAAAATCCCTAACCAGTTGTACAGCTAATATCTGCTTCTTCTCTCCAAATAAATACCCAGGAGCTTATCTGTGAAACTATGCTGTCAGTATTTCAGATATCAGCTCCATTTTACTTACCAGTTCAGCCCTAACACAATACTGATCCCAGATTCAGTGACATTTGCATTTCCAACTCTAGTATCCTTTTACTTTCCATCACAAACTATACATTTCTTCCCAAATTTCATTCCATTGTATTTACCAGTCAGTTTTACTCTTTTTTCCTTGGTTAATTAGTTTTCAATGCTTTGCTTTTGTTTCAGGAGAGAAATTACAGGAGCATGCAGTCTACTTTAAACATCATTTCAGCATCTGAAAACAGCAGAAAGAAAAAAGGTTTTCACTTTTGTAGACCTGTCTTTAATAGAGCACATTTTGCTGCTTAGTAAGAATGCAAATAACACAGTCTGTATTCAACTGTAGAAACAGGATATGTTCACTTTTTCTTGACAAAAACAGATTTGGCTGAATGTTCAATGTTAAAATCTAAGTCTATATAAAGAATATGTAAACCACCTCTAGACATGAGAGCTACTCCTTGTAAAATTTGAGGTTTCTGCTCCAGCATAGAGGTGTGTGAGTAGATTGGGAATGTGTAAGATGAAAGAAACTGAAAAATTTTAGTGTCAGAATGCAAAAATGGGTATTGGCCTGATCCAGCAACAAAGTGTCTTTGCCTTCTTTAACATTTGATCTGCTGCTCTTTGAAGAGATAAATTTTCAAGGATGAAAAATCGTTATCTTCAGCAGTGGCTTGGAAAGTAAACTCTTCCACAGGCTTCTGCTGCATTGAACTGCTTATGGAGTCCAGCAGAAGTGCACATGTGAAAGTGACCTAAGGCACAAAGGATTTATGCCAAATCACTTTCTTCCTAGACAAATGATGCTTTCCTTCTGAGAAAAGATACATTACTTACAAAGGACAAAGAAAAATTACTATCTTTACATCTTTGAATTCATGTTGGTCTGTCTTTTCTGGATCTCATTAGGAACACAACAAACACCTAAAGGCAGGTATCTTCCACTCTTACCTTGGGAAACCAAAGAAGTTACCGCAGTACTGAGCCCAAAAAGCTTGTGAGTAAACACTCATTCTAACCTTGCAAACATCAGAAAAGGTTACCTGTCACTTTAATGGCTTATTCATTCTAATGACTACTTGTTTTCACAGTTAAGATTTGAGCTTTATTTTCAGTCTCGTTTTCTATCCAGTTTCCAGCGACTACTTCTTATTATTCTTTATTTGCTTTTCTTCTATTACTTTCTCCTTCCCAAGATACACTATACTATTGAGCATATTGCCAAGCAACCTATTTTTCAAAATAGTGATCACAGAATGAGATATGATATTCCACTATCTGCCTCACAAAACTAGTAGTAAACATCTCATTGTAATCACCTGTGTTCTACTCTCTTTGTAAACATACAGGAACCAAATTTTAGGTCAACAACTTTAACCTAGAAACTACCACCATCTAGGTCAAAGAAACTGACTTACAGAATATTCTCCATTGCTTAGGCATATTCTGCATTAGTCTTTGTTGGCTGTTTGTTTTTTAATTAAAACATATGCGCCATAAAATTGCTTCTGTTGAAAAGATGAAAGATAAATGGACAACTGTCTGTTCAAAAAAGGACCAGTTACATCACAGATAGAGAAAAGTAGAAGGGAATAAAAACTTTATGAAGGGGATGTTATTCACTCACAATGAATAGAACAGAATTCCATCTATACAATGCAGAAAGCTGAAAGAACAGAAGATCACAGGTTCAGAAACACACCGGAGTGGAGTGTCAACTATACAATGCATGAGAACATAAAAGACCACTATTCACCCTTCATAGTCTGGCAATGTAGAGCAATTAGAAGTAACATTACAGCAAGTGTACCTTGAGGGCAGCTTGGAGATGCTTTCATATTGTGATGTTACAGTGACATCCTCTGCTGACCGCCCTCTTCCTGTACACAGCCAGATGCATAAACTGTGTAGCCATGTGTAGCAAACTCATTTTTCCCCCTGCAAGTTCGAGGTGGCAGTTCATGTACTGCTAAATTGATCTGTACAGGTGCAGTGAAACCTAAACTTCCAGTGGTTTTTCCACCCGTGCATGTACAGATTAGCAGCCAGGCATGCACACTCTATGAGGTCAGATACTGCTGTGAATGATTTTTCCTTTCCCTGGCATCAGCACAACAATTCCCCGCTCTGGAAGGATCATGAAATAGATGACATTTCAGTAAGTACAACAGGCCAGGTTGTACTCAGGATCACATCATGTGGTTCCACTGAATCCTTTTATAAATGGCATTTGTATATGACTGGCTGACACAGCGCAGAAGAAATCCTGCCCTCATCTATTCTGATTACAAAGGTGTATTCAAATCAGCTGCCACACTTAACAAACAACCCAGCAACCTACAAATTTACAAAAGTATTCTAACCTTTATTTTTGAAGAAAAAGTTGTGTCTGTACAGAGGATGTGGAGCTGCAGGTAAGTCATGTCATACGAGCTCTATCACTTGATTTCACATACATGAGAAAACCAAGGGCATGTAATTCTCCATATTGTTACTGCTACCTCTGCTCTGGTTATCTGATTAATTGCAAAAGAGCTGTGTCATGAATGAATGGTTTAGGTTGCTTAAAGAATCGCCATCAAATGCATCAGCAAAAAGTAGGTTTGATATGAATTTGTAAAAGCACAACTTTAAGTCTGATGGCAAAGGTCACTCCATTATTTACTATATGGATGAAACATACAAAGGAAAATCGATTTAGAATTGATCTAGAACGAAGACACAAAAGTGTAAGGGAGACCCTCCTGCTGAGTGCTTTAGGTACTCCTTTATATCCTTTAAGATATGAGCTGTTGACCATGTCTGAATCAAAGATTCAAACTAGCCACACCTAAGCTCTCATCGGGAGTTTAGGATGTAAGAGAGTCCACTTTGAACCTCAGATTCAAAAATTAAGCAAGGCTGCAGGATTTTCTAGTATGTTTCTCTAGCATGTTTCTTCTAGTATGTTTACACTGACTCCTGTACAGAAAAGCTGGCTAGGCCACAGGATCATGGGAAGCTTGCAGTACTTCTCAGGCTGGAAACCAGCTGACGACAGTAAAATGGATCCTACTAAGACAGGATCAAAATAAAACAACGCTGCAGATGTAAATTTTGGTCCAAAAAAGCAAATCGCAATGAAACAAGTTGTAAATCTGATCAACTATGGAATTTTCAAACATACATGTAGTAGTAATCCCTACAGGTGCCACATACACCTAGCTTAAGAGTTTTTCCGTTGGTATTTAAAATATTTACAGCTCACATTTCCACTGCCTTTGCACATCTTCAAGAGAAGGCTTTTTAGACTAAATGTTGCCTTGCCATGAGTGCTGCTTGCACAAAGGGGTGGGGCTTGCACCGATCCCAGGAGTTGGGAAGAGTAATTCATCCTGGTTTCGGGTAGCAGCGTGCTCCTTAACGCAGACTGTACCTGAAACTGGAAGATGGTTTAGAGAAGAGATGGGTGCGACCTGTCCCTTGCTTCTTCCCAAAACCAGCGGGGACTGCTGGAGGCGGCGGCACGATGCTGACTGGAGCGGCCGGCCGAGGCCGGGCAGAAGAGCCGGAGCCAGACGGGAGCTCCCGCTTCCCTGGCACTGCTTTTCGTCCTCAGGGACAGCTGCCACCTTGCCCGGGAGAGGCCACCGTGCCGCTTGCCAGCAAGGGAAATCCCCGACTCTCCTCAGGCTCTGCCTCCACCTGCCTCCTGAGGTACTGCCCAACGGGGATCACGGGGGACGAGGAGGGTCTCACCCCTGCCAGCACCGCAGCGCACTGACTGGGCCAGGTAGGGAGACCAGAGCCGGGTCAGCCCAGCTCCGCCACGGGGAACCAGACGACCCCGCTGCGCTCACTCCTGCCCGGGCCGCCTGGCCGGAGCAGCCGCCGTTTGGTGGCGGAGCGGCGCGGCCCGGCCCGGCCCGGCCCAGCT